>CM062296.1:81759662-81820878 GCA_031216915.1 Pictodentalium vernedei | reverse complement strand
GTTAAAACCCAATAAATAAACAAATAATAGAAAAAAAAGGAAGCATATCGTACTCATCCAAATGTTGACTTTAGCACTAAACTGTTTAACCCTTTACCCAAGACGATATCAAAATTTATTATTTTAAATATAATTTTTTTTTCAAATTTTTCATACAATTTCAACAAAACCATATCATCTGACCCCTCGTTGGAACGAGCTCGTTCCAACGAGGGGTCACATGATATGGCTTTGTTGAAATGTTTTGATAAATAATATTTTTTCAACTACTGAATTTGTATATTCCGCGGTCGGATGCGGTCGATTCGTTGGGTAAAGGGTTAACTTGGGAAATCCAAGTAAATTTTCTGTTGATAGATCATCGCGTTAGCCCATGTAAAGAAATATCAAGAGAACAAATTTTTAAATGTTTTCAAACGACCAGACATGTTAAGCTTTACCCAACGTAACGGCCAAAACTGGCCAACGCCATTCACAAAAAATCGCCAAATAATTTCGTTATTTTTTATATTTTTTGTGTCAAAAACATAGGTTATGACCCCTCATTGGAACGAGCTCGACGAGCTCGTTCCAATGAGTGTGTCGTAACCTATGTTTTTGACACATAAAATGAAAACAATTAGTTGTTCAAGAATTCTGTTTGCAAGTGTCGTCTGCTTTTCAGGTAAGGTAAAGGGTTAAAAGGGCGGATTAATTAATTATGAGACAAGTATTGACGACGGCTGCGAGTATGTTACAAAAGTCTGTGTGTTCTGTGTGTGAAACGCAACACTCGACTCAGATCAAGTCTTCATGGCACAACACCGGCAGACCTTGATAATGACTCATGGGGAACAAACAACAGTCCAGACGTCAGCAGGCCCGTCGGAACGAAATTTATATTGGGGGGGGGGGGGGCTGATATTGCTAATTTGGGTGAACTGGCTGATACTAAATGGGTATGGGGTATCCAGATGCCGAAGGCATTTGGCGCGAGTGCTGAAGGCACGAGCTTTTTGAGGGGGGAGGGGGGGGGTTACTCCCTCAGAAATTTTTTTGAAAAGGGCAACCAAAGGAAGCATTCTGGCAGCTTTTGAAGCAAAAACCTCTTGATTTTTTTAAACGGCAAAAGTTTTTTTAACAAAATGTTTCCAATGTTTCCAGTAGAACCCCATAACATTTGGGGACGGTTCTCAAACCGGGCTCAGCTGCAGGCCGTGGCCGTATTCCGTCATGTTAAAAAACAGTCAGGCCTTATGGTGGATTCATTAGTTTTATCATTACGCCAACGGTTGTCGTGGTCTTCTGAGCTGCCAAAGGAATTGCTCAAAACGTTTGCACATCAACATATGCAGGTGCATGTTATACATTCAGTGATACGTTCATAATTCTAATCCAGGGGCGTAGTAAGCTAATTTTATTGGGGGGGGGGGTTGGGTGGGGAGGGGTAGGACCTATAGTCCCATGACGCGACGCGTCATCCGAGCGGCGAGTGGGGGTGAACACGAGAGGAGATATCCTCCGTCTCGTCGGTGGGGGGTCCGGAGGCCTCCCCCGGGAAACTTTTCGAATTTAAGATGTAAAAACATGCATTCTGGTTGATTCTGAGCAAATAAATTGTATATTCCTATGACGCGAAGCGTCATCCGAACCGCGAAAAGGCGAGTGGGGGTGAGCACGAGAGGGGGTACCTCCCCGTCTCGTTGGTGGGTGTCCGGGGGGCCTCCCCCGGGAAATTTTTTTAATTTAAGATGTACAAATATGCATTCTGAGTGATTCTGAGCAAATACATAGTCAATAAGGAAATACGTCAGCTCTCTGATCAATTCAGCGTGATTTCCGAGCAGAATGACAGGAATAGTGAACATGCAATGAATTACCCTGTGGTTGGTTGGGGTTTAACATCGCTTTCCACAATTAGGCGAAAACATGACTGTCAGTTTTATTGGTGGAAGAAAGCCCACATGGAACCCACTCAATCCAGTAATCATTAACAGTAATGTCGGAATATGGTAACCAGTGGGCATCCCGTGTGGAGAAACCACCAACCCAGCCCAGTAAAGCCTACTTTTGACAAATTTGTGGGGGTGGGGGAGATATTTCCCTTACCCCCCCCCCCCCCAACCGGTCCCTACGCCACTGTTCTAATCTGAGTTCAATAATGTAATGTCCAGTTTTATTCAGGTTACATCGGTTGCTCCCATCATGGATAAACTAACGACGAAATATGAGCAAATTATAGGGGGGGGGGGGGGGGGGCTGCAGCCCCCCCAGCCCCCCGGTTCCGACGGGCCTGGTCAGTATGCATGGTAAGCAGTGTCAATTATTGTTCACATTTCTGAAATAAGAAACTGACAATTCAACAATTAACACACAATAATTATCCCTTATAATATATGCTCCCAGAGAACAAATCCCAGTTTATGTTACTCTGAGATAATATGATTGTACAAGATAAAGGTAAAGATAGGAATTGCTCCTCCGAGCAGGAGGAGGGGGGTTGGGGGGCACCAAAAATTTGCAAGACGTGACGTGGGTTGGGTGGGTCTCTTGAGTGCACCAAAAATGTGCATTTCCAACTTGTGCAATTTTTTGAATTTTTTAAAAATATATCAATATATCAGCTAATATATACCATCATTTGTGTTTCAAACCTAAACCCCCTGCACACTGATGTCAAAATACCAAAATTTCAAGTAGCCATTATTCCCATAATGCAACTAGAAATTTAATCAATTCAGTCTTGTTTGACAGAGCTCAATGAGCTCTGTCAAACAAGACTGAATTGATTAAATTTCTAGTTGCATCACGGGAAAAATTAGCAGTCTGAAATTTTGAGATTTTTACATCAGTGTGCAAGGAGTAAAAGATGATGTTGTACATCACACTCTTAACAAAAATACAACATCAGGAGGCTTTATATGTAAGAATATTGGGCTTAATCTGGGAAAATGTCACACGTTAGTAAGGGGTGGGTGTCTTTTGCGAAATGTAGAAAATGTGAAGACAATATTTTGGGAAAATTCTCTCTGACGCACTAAATTCAACCCAAGTTATTTATTTATTAATAGATTTTGTATGGATAGAAGAGGAAAGTAGCAAACACCTGAGAATACTGACAGAACAATTCAAATAAAAATTTGTTCCCGAAAATGTACACCTGCTCTGGCCAAGCCTGATAATGAACAGCTTGTCATTTGTAGATTGGGGCACACAGCAGCTCACAGAGGTTTAAATTGGTGGTACCACAGCTGTGCCTACTAAGTTTATACGTTTATTTTGGATTTTAATGGGAGAGTGGGGGGTGGGTGTCTGAGAACGGTAGTAGAAAATTTGCACTTAGGGGTGGGTGGGTGTAAAAAGGAGCTGAATACAAAAATAGGACGGCACGTCTTGCAAATTTTTAGTGCCCCCCCCCCCCCCCCCCCCCCCCCCCCCCCGCTCTGAGAGTTTTAGTGTCAGTCTGGCCCTCGAAGATTTTTCAGAATGCCACCACTGCTACCCAATCGATTCTCAGATTCTATGAGCAATCAGAGGATCTTTATAGGATTGAAATATTTATGTCTTTTTTATCTTGTAATATAAATATATTCTTGTATTCAAAATTAAGTGAATAAAATCAATTTTTCTTACAAATGATCTGTTATGGTCCAAAATTTAATTAAGTGAAAAAAATCAATTTTTCTTCCAAATCATGTTTATGAATTTCAATTTAGAATTACTTCCCTTGTATTAGTTTGTGCAAAACAAACTAAAATTTGTGAATGCACAATAGCACAGAAAACGGACTATTGATAATTGGTCAGGTTTCAGCAGTGTTTTGAGCTCCGGAATGAAAATATGGGGGATGGGTCCCCTTTAAAAACTTGGCAGACACAGGGTCTAAAAATGTTTTTCCGCCTGCTGGGAACCCACCACCCCAAACCTGTAAATACCCCCCTCCCCTCCCATATCCCCCCCCCTCCCCCATATATCAATGGTACGTTTTCTCTGCAATTGTGCATTCACAAATTTCATTTAGTTTGTTCTGCATAAACTAATACAAGGGAAGTAATTCTAAATTGAAATTCAACCTCATGTTGTAAATCTATGCAAAATGATTTAACAAAGTTATCAAAACAGAGATTTGTCATATAAATTGTATTAAGGCAGTTCAAGGTTTTATTTTATCACAACATTTTCGATTTACAAATATCTTAATTTTTTCATAGAGTTAACTTCTTTACCAAGTTAGGGATTAATATGTTTTTGTTGATTTTAGTTAAGTTTACATTTTATATAAACTAATCAAAATGAATATGATAGTATTTGCTTTTTACATGTGGATAGATGAGCTGTGGGATTAGGCAAACTCAAATGAGTTGGTTCTAAAGACTATATAGCAAAGACAAATTTTGTTAAAGTATATTAACTGGCAGAGTGCTAAATTATTTTTGATCACCAAAATTTGTTCACGTGTCTTTCCCTTGTTACAATTTATGGGAGAGTGCCTACAGACACTCTCCCATAAATTGTAACAAGGAAAATCCATACATATAAAATAATTTCACTTAAAAGATAACATGAAGCATATTCACTAAATATGTAGCCATTAAGTTATGATACCTACACTTCAGAGTAAAGCCCAGATATGGGCTTCCAGCACTCTACCAGTTAACAGCTGAATTCAGTAGGGTAATTCTACATGAGTCAGTTTGGTTGAATTGAAAA
The DNA here is from genome assembly GCA_031216915.1 of Pictodentalium vernedei. Taxonomy (NCBI): domain Eukaryota; kingdom Metazoa; phylum Mollusca; class Scaphopoda; order Dentaliida; family Dentaliidae; genus Pictodentalium; species Pictodentalium vernedei. The sequence continues at coordinate 81,816,189 of CM062296.1, read as the reverse complement.
AAAGTGTTCATTACAAAACTCAATTGCAGATTATTCAAATTCGAACAGTGTATATTAATGTTTCTAATGTCCACTACAGTTGTCGAATTTGTGAATCTTCACTGAGAACATGTTGATTCTTCTGAGCTTGTCTATACCCCACATTCTCTCCAAAGCATGTTTAAAATACTCTATTCACCACCCTGAATCATCTTAAAAGTATAAGAACATCATTCTTTGAATGAATTCAAGTGCAGGAAAAAAAATTGTAATTTGGGTCATTTCCACGTTTTTCCGGGCCAATGGACCCACCCACCCCTACCCTGTGTCTGGAATCTTTTGGCAGCCCCCCCCCCCCCGGTCAAATCGTGACGAATTTGAGATTCTTCTTACCCAAAATGCGTAACTTAACCCTTCCCCTAACATAGCGGATGAAACTGGCCACGCTGTTCACAGAAATCATCAACCAAATTCGTGTATTTTTAAAAAATGTTTGCCTCGAAAACATATCTCATGCACCCTCATTGAGTGGTAGTAGGACATGTTTTGGAGGAAAACATCAGTGCTCAAAATAACTTTTTTTCTTTGCGTAGCAAAATGCTACACATTTCCAAAAAATGAATAGCATTTTGTAAAAATTCCATAGCTATTTTCGTATACCAGAGTTATGTTATGCTGTTTTGTATTGAATTCTTCTAAGTAGATAGAATAGTTTCCACCCATTTCTGGGCATTTCCAAATGATCTTCAACACATGAAACATTTACTATGTTTTTTCTAACTTTACTGCCTTTAAGGGTTGCATGGACTTGGATATTTCAAAGGGTGTCTTGGTTTTTCAATAGAGTTCTCAAAATGGAAGTTGGGATTTTTAATTTGATGGGCTTGTAGTTATTTTTAATGGACATTTTATGCAAAATGTTGTAAAAACAGGAAGAATTTAAACCAATAGAATTCTCTTACATATGAAGTTGGTAATGATTCTTCATGAAGAGTTAATCTGAGTTATGCCTGGATTGTTCCACAATCAGAAGTAAAGCATCAGTGAACTAGTTTTCAAATTTGTTTGCAAATTTTCATTTACATTTTGCGATACAAGATAATCAACTGCAGACTAATAGGCTGCAGTTGATTATCTTGTATCGCAAAATGCTATACATAATTTAACATTGTATAGCCTTTCGCAAGTTTTGCATAGCAAAAAGCGACGCAACACCGCTTATTTTGAGCCCTGCAAAACATAGAGGATATTCACGAAAATTTGATGAATACCGAAAATATCTCGTGAGTGGCTACAAAGAAATATGAGGATCTTCACGAGCGACGCAGTCGCGAGTGAAGATCCTCATATTTCTTGTAGCCACGAACGATATATTCATCAAATTTTCGTGAATTTTCTTTTTATTTAATGCTCTACGACTACAAACTCTCCAATTTGTGGCCTTTATTTGCCATTAAGGCGCAAAATTTATGTGCCGAACCGGCGTCCATACAAAAATTACAACAACCAAACTCCAACCATTGGAATGTGTGAATATCCGCACAAAAAGTAGTCCCGTCTTATTTCTCCCCTAACTTTACGATTTACCAAGGCTGGCGAATTGAAATAATCGCAATGTGTTTCGAAGAAATAGAACAATAACAAAAAACACCACTTTCTTATTTTCAATAACAAGACACGTCATTTTATTTTTTTTGAACTCAGTGCACTGAAGACGTGTGAAGTTGAACTGAAGAAATTTGAAAGTGATTTCGGCTTTTCGCTGGAAGGTGAATGAGAAAGTCAAACTTTGAAACCGCTGATTTAATGAATTGATTTAGTCACTGTCACTATCAATTATTCGAATTCGTTTGTATTTGGGACTCTGGAATTCATTACTGATGTGCTGACTCGTTTAAAGTACATGTGATTCGTCATCCGAACCTACGATGAAATATCGATTTCTAAATATCATTTTGATATTTCGTTTTGCCGACCGACAGGGGAATATGACTTAATTTTTCAGCGTGAATTGATGCCTGAGCATTAAATAAAAGAGAAGATTAATTCAAGTGTACTTTCGAAATCATCTCACTCACAATGTTGCGACGTCAACGGAGCTTCTGACGACACGCGTCTATTAGACGTTTTGTGAACGATATTTTCATAATGAACTGTTTGCTGGAATATGATAAATATACGATAATACCATAGTGTGTTTTGATATGTTTGATATCTCAACGAGTTGAAAGTGAGTTTTTTCGCGCGGCTTGCTTTCAACGAGTATATTTATCTTATACCGACCATTTTTGTTCTTTTCTGCATTTTTAAAAGGGTTTTGGGGATGATTTCGTGTCAAAATGTCGACTCATCTGGAGTCTCCAATCTATATGACATAGGGGTATGTGTTATAGATAATCTATAACACATGGGCTATATCTTCAACATGTATAAGATAAAATATATTGTATTTTAAGCTGTAGGCCCTACAAAATTTTACCTCTCAAGCGAGTGCACAAATCTCCATAAAATGTTGGAGAGTTACGGAGTGAATTCTGTGACAAAATCTGCAAGTCCAATCAAGGGCGCGGGACGCAGTAGCACGGGGTAAGCTGTCCCTGTTCTCCCGTGGATGTGGTGGGGGAGGGGTGTGGGGTGGTGGGGGAGTGCTCTTTTTTTGTCAGAAGTGCACGAGTGGAAACAACCTTACCTTCAAGAACTGTAAATGAGAAACTGGCAAAATGAAGTTTTACTATTAATGAATTCTATCCAGTGGCATTGTGCATTTTATTTAGTGCTGCTAAGAAGATAAGGTAAGGCCCGGAGGAGTGGGAGGGGCAGTATGGCCGTCTTACAGAAACCAGTAACACAGCAGAGATCTGAAAATATGTGGGTTTTAGGGATAGGCTATTATGGTAATTATTATTTTCTGAGGCCAGGAGGGCAAGTTATTGCACTCTTTAATTGTTTTAAGGCGAGCAGTAGGCGATCGAATACATTGCTCTCCTGAAAATCCCCTGAGTACTCAGAATTTGTAGAAACTATTCCCGACAGCGTTCGTCTGTATACACACTACCGATTGGCTTCTGAGAATACCGCTAGCAAATTTCGATTATTTCGACCTCAGAGTGAATGTAAGATTGGCCGCGGATGATCATTTATTATCCTGTTGGGATGTTCGTCGCTCACAAAAATGATATCTAACCCCAAAGCAGCAATGCATGTGACTGGTACACGGATGTGTCTTAAGAACTGTGGAGTGATGGAAATTTCATTTTTAATTTCTTCACTTGTTCGTCCGTTCATACTTCCTTTCATTTCCCCCCGATCGTTGTATTTTCCTCAATTCTATAAAGTGATTTTAATTGTGACTTTAAATTTATATAGAAATCTTTCAGACATCCAAAAGAGGGCCAGTTTTCTATCCCCGTGAAATTCATTTGTAAATTGTGAATGGACAAAGGTTTAAACTTCTAGCTTGCTTGAGAAGCAAGTCTCATAACCATTAGTATTTCCGGTCTTACAGTACCGCCGTCGTGAACTCGGTCACTTTCTAAGGGTGAGCAATATTTCCAAAGACGCAAGATTCCAATCACTAATTATAGGAATAATCATCAAATATTTAATTGATGAAGCACCGGGTAGAACCCGGTGCTTCATTAATTAAAAATTTGCTGATGTTGATTTTTATTACCTGGCAATGGCATGCGTGGACATCACTGCCCATGCGTGGATTGCGACCAGTCCACGGCGACTTACAGTATTATGTTACAGTATGTTTGTACAGACATGTATAACCGAGTTATGAATTAAAATATTGTGTAAACTGAATACATGTATTGAATTATCTGCTAATAATTTATTACTAATTCAAAACACAAATTAAAATAAAGTAAAATAAATAAATAAATGAATAAATAAAAAACATATTAAATTAGACAACTCAGGATAGAGCAAGCGATACGACTTTATTTTGTTCGTCACGAACTTTCTGAACAATAAAACAAATAACATCATGACGGATAGGCGTTGTTTTTTTTTGTTTTTTTTGTTGTTGTAATATTTCCAGTCCAGTTGTGTCCTGTTCACGCTTCTCTTGATTCACTCTTTCCTGGAAAACACAAACATGAACATTTTAAATTTGATTACACTCTACACACACACATATATATATATATTTATCTTACAATCAACATGTATTTTGTCTGTATTAACTCCGCAACTGTCGTGTATCCGACCCCGTGATACAGATGTTTTTATCAGGGGGTCGGATACAAGCACGTTCCTTTCGCGTGAGTTCCATTTTTTTCTTTTTGTTCATCCGTACGAATAAATAGTTCGTTATATATTCGTCTACATTCTTGACTTATCCCCAATATATTGTAAGATACAATGATTATTACTATTATGTGGATGTACAAAATATGTATCCGAGTCTCGCTCACGGTTCTGAGGGTAGATCACGACGAGTCTTCGACTCGTCGTGATCTGCCCTTAGAACCCGGAGCTACATATTTTGTACATCCACATAATGGTAATAATCTCTATATACAGTTAAAACTAGAAGTCCTGTCATGAAATGCGCACAAATACCACGTTGATATGCGCGTTAATGTACGCGTTATAGCCCAAGTAAAGCTATCAAATTCTGTACATATGGCCTGTGCACAAGCAATGTTTCAGCCAATGGACCTCCGGGTAACCCGGAGGTCCATTGGCAGAAACATTGCATGTGTTTGCTATGAGTAACCAAGAGAACCTACCGTGCTTTGGATGCCATTTGATATGGCAATTGCGCGCAATTCCAACGCGCAATTAAGTCTAGATAAGCGCACTATTCGTGACAGGACTTCTAGTTTTAACTGTATGGTACGGAAGTGATACAGTACGACCGCGGTGGACAGGTCACTTTCCACGGGTGGACACTATTTCCGCAGACGCAATAATATTAGATTCCAAAAGCTATTTATAGGAATAACCATCAAACATTTAATTAATGAAGAATCGTGTACAACTCGGTGCTTCATTAATTAAAAGTTTACTGCTGATGGTTCTTATTAAACGGTAAACGCATGCGTATCACTGCCCACGCGTGGATTACGAACACTCCACGGCGACTGTACAGCACCTCTAAACCAAATGTCTTTAAAGAGCTAGGACACCCTGCAGAACGATGCAGGCCGGTGGATAACGGGGTCGAGTTATGGCGCACCACTAGAAGAAATAAGGGGTGAGCTTGGGTGGATGAGGATTAAGGACAGGATAGACTTAATAAACCTCTGCTATCTTAACTATTTGGTAAGTCTCCCGATAGTCGATGGTGTAAATTAATGTTCTAGAATATTTGGAATTCAAACATAAAGACAGGCTGGATAGACCACTCGAGGGAGTTAATGGAGAACTATTCAATGGAGATCTCAGACATAGAGGTTAGCGAGAGGGGGTCAAATTAAAGCGGTTTATGGGTGTCCTGCGTCATAAAGAGAGGCCAGGTGTTGAATACCTTGATGTCACCTTTGGGGGGGGGGGGGGGGTCATTTCTGTTGAAGATGAGGTCGCGATTGCTTAAGCTCGGGGGACGACTGAGAAAGACAATGAAAGGGAATGCCAAATGTGTAATATTGACGTAGCGGATACCATGGCACGCGTTCTATTAGAATGTTCAAAATACCAGTCTTACAGAATAAGATTCACCAGGAGTATGATGTGGGATGGGAGAATGAAGGACATGTGGTCGGTAGGTGACACAAAGAAGAGGTTTAGTATGCTTATCGGAGAGATTGGGAAAAATGAGGTACGCGATGTCATCCAGCAGTTCGTCTATGAGTGTAGGGAGGAGAGGCGTGGGGATAAGGAGGTATTTGGGAACACAGGGCTATCAAGGCCTTCTCACCCGAGAACCGCGGCAAATCAGCGGCCGCCCTAAGTGTTATTATTATTATATTACTTGATTTAAAAAATAAAAAAAAAATATTTGTTGAACGCTCACTCGAGGTACAGATCGAACATACCCGGCTTGGTAATTTTTAAAGCAAATAAATGTTTGAGCTATAGAATTTTTAAACCTTTACCAAATGTAACGGCCATACACGCCCAGAGCTATTCACAAAGATCTTAATTCAAATTTTATTAGGCATAAAAAAGTGTTTTGATTCTCAGGCACCCTCTCATTGAATTTGAATCGCCTCATTGGATATTGTTATTGACTTTCAGTGTCTTCTAATATTAGTACAAACTAAGGGAGACCAGAAACGTTTTTATATTTTTTGACTGATGCATATTTATTTAGTTACGTCTATCGTATGTTTGCCTTGTTTCAATACAGACACTCTCCCATAAATTGTAAGGAGGCAAATCCCCACAGATTAAAAACTTTTACTTCAAAGATAATATGAAGAGCATCGAACAAATATGAAGCCTTTGAATTGCAGTACCTACAGTTTGTTTTTAAAAGAATGTTTTATTTTTCAACTTAAAAATTATGTGTATAAAAATGCACGTTTAACCCTTTACCTAACGTAACGGCCAAAACCGGCCAGCGCTATTCTCAAAAATCGCCAATTAATTTTCATTATTTTTTTCATTTTTTGTCTCCAAAACATAGATTATGACCCCTCGTTGAAACGAGCTCGTCGAGCTCGTTTCAACGAGGGGTCATAACCTATGTTTTTGAGACAAAAAATGAAAAAAATTAGTTATTCAAGAATTATTTTTGCAAGTGTCGTCTGCTTTTCAGGTTAGGTAAAGGGATAAAATCTCTGTGTGTAACAAGATGGCTGAAGTCTTCTCCATGTTTGCTCACTTTTTGGAAAATAAAAATGCCTAAGAATTTTGTGCGACCTTATCTTTTCTCTTTTTTTTTGACTCAACGAGATCGATCCACATGGGGTCATAAGCTATGTTTTTAAGACAACAGAATGGGGATTAGAAAATTATATTTGTGGATTAAATGAGAAAGACAGATTAACCTCCCCTCACAGAAATTCAAACGGGGCGATCCGTTTACCGTCGGTAACCCTGTATTGGAATAGCATTTCTCGAAATGAACTATTTTATTGATAGTGTGACGTAAACAAAATAGAGGAAGGATTCGACTTTTTCTGAATGACGGGTATTGAAAATAGAAGGAATAAAAGGGGGTAATGCTCAGGTAAGTCAGACACCACAATTCATGCAGATTGAGTAATATTTTGTTTTGAGAGATACTAAGAAGTTTAAAAGCCTCTACATGTCAAGAAACATTAATTCCCCGTTCTAATAGATTTTATAATTCTACTGGTGTGCAGACACAACACGTGCATGGACAAGTGCACACTGTCTTGCATGTGATGTAGTACTAAATTTTATGCATATGCACAGGTAAGTGTTGTTTTTAGGGCACGCACAGCTACACCGATTAATCGATTAATCAATGATCAATATCTTGATCGATCCAAAAAAGTAATTGGTCGATTAATCGTTACTTTTGAACTACTGTATTGTATGGGTTAACAAAGGAACAAACTTGCTCCAAAACAGGCAAACATTGTCACACTGACTCTCATCAATTATATGAGACAGAGTAAAGCATGCAAGTTACGTGATGACATACTTGTTTACTTGCATGATAATTATACAGTATCAGTAGCTGGAAATGGTCATTCTTAACCCTTTACCCATTGCGGGTTGCAGATGATGCTTGCAAAATAAATTCATGAATTACTGAAACTTTTCAATTTTCATCTCAAAAACATAGCTTATGACACCTCAATGGAACGTGCTCAACGAGCTCGTTCCAATGAGGGGATATAAGCCATGTTTTTGAGACAAAAATTGAAAACGTAATAAATTTGAATGGGATTTTTTTATAGGCCAAGTCGGTTTTGTTTGTTGCGTTGGGTAAAGGATTCATGCTGTAGATCATCAACGGTATGGCAATTATTGAGATATCTGTTTGGACAGGTGATTAATCGGTTAACCGAGGTTAATCCACGTGACTAATCGATCAAGAAAACCCCTTAACCGTTGCAGTTCTAATGGCCATATACGTAGAGATGGGAGGTTTGGGGTTTCGGATCGTTTTTTCTATGAATGAATGAATGAATGAATGAATGAATGAATGAATGATTTATTTGCCATATACAGTACGTATACAATATAACAGTGGAAAGAAAATACAGTTACAAAATTTATTTATTTTTTTTTATACATATAGTTTGCGGTTCATTGTCACCCTATTGTATATGGAATGTATGGCTGGGAAGAGGCATAGCCACAGCGGCTGTCTTCCTGCCAATTCCCACATGGGTAAGCAACATGCGCCGGCCTGAGAATTGTGACAGTCATTTTTCAAGATGCGTTCTAAAGTACGGAGCCATCTCCGTCGGTATTCAGGTGCCTTATTTTAGAAACGAATACCACAGCAGACCCTTCAAGATATAGTTAATTTTGTTGTCTTTCCCATTTCCAGTTTTTCGCAAGTGTTGGGGCGGTATCCCAATAAGTTCTTGGTATAAGCTGGGATACTTAGCCTGGTATACGATAACGACAGCTCGTAATGAGCTTGTCGTGGACTTAGAAGGACACGAGGGAGGGACACGAGTGACGTAACCATCTATGATTAACTTAGATATGTAAATATTAGGTCTCATAGGGGGTCAAGTTGCGGGATATGAGATTCAGTTTGTGAAGACAAAGACTAAGGTAGTCAGTGATTCTAAGTACCAAAGCCGGAAGAAAGTCGATTAGTGAATAAAGGCACTGGCCACGGCTCTCAGTTGAAGAGCTCAAGTGAACACATTAACATAATTCCGTGAAACTGCATGCGTGTACCCAGTTTATCTTGCGGTAACACAGGGCTACGCCCACCATTTGTGGATATCACATTACGAGAGCACAATCGTTACAATGCGGGTTGGTGCAATGCACAGTTTGATTATAAGTATCAATCAGCATTGAGATTACTGCTTTCTTAAATAGGTTCCTATGTATGAAGAACATAAAGCAGATAACACTTCAGGTTCCTTTACGTGGAAAAAATCTGTAATAGTTTGTACGACACTTCTCACCACAAAAAACATGTCTGTAAGTATCACCACTTCAGTTCCCGTAACCTGTACATACCCATACGGAGTTATCTTCCCTGGGTATGAAAAAGTCCCATATGGTTCCTAAAGTCGAGAATCAATCGAGCAAGGACATGTATTGTTCGAATGTCTCGAATCTAATCGAGCAAATAAGCCATCAGGTAATTACTCGAAAATGTGACTCATTTTATAACTCATTTGCAAATCTCGGAAAAAAGTGGATTCTATAATCACGAATATTTCCCAAAAAGGGATTATATAGGGATTTTACGAAAATGGACTCCATAAGTGGGATTCCATAAATGGAATTTCAAACTTTTATACAGTTCGTGGTAGTCTTGACATCGCCTTCTTCCACAACTTTAGCAACCTACCCTTTGATTTCCCTCTATTGTATTCACAATTTACTATAGTGGTCTACCATTTTTGCGGCCGTGACCATTACTACAGTTAAAACTAGAAGTCCTGTCATGAATAGTGCGCTTATCTAGGCTTAATTGCGCGTTGGAATTGCGCGCAATTGCCATATCGAATGGCATCCAAAGCACGACAGGTTCTCCTGGTTACTCATATCAAACACATGCAATGTTTCTGCCAATGGACCTCCGGGTAACCCGGAGGTCCATTGGCTGAAACATTGCTTGTGCACAGGCCATATGTACAGAATATGATAGCTTTACTTGCGCCATAACGCGCACATCAACGTGCGCATTTCATGACAGGACTTCTAGTTTTAACTGTATAGACTTGTGGCACTATGACTGTCGGTACCTACCATTACACAACTACCGCTACGGGTCCCAGTTCATACTACTATCATACTTGGTTTCAATTACATGTACCCGGTACTATAGTCCTCTACCACCCACGCAACCTTGTACTATTACTACTGATTGGTAGCACTGCTTCATACTTCCCAGCTATACCCGACTCTGTCTCGACTCTGCCCTCGGCCAGGTCTTTAACAGGCGCAACCAGATTGCTCCATTCATCAAAACCCGTATTGGTATTTACATTCCACTGACTTCGTGAACGCTAGGGTACTTTACATATAAGAAACACACAACGTGTACACATCACATGCTGCATATAGACACATGCTGAATGTGCCGATATGTGCTTGAGTGTTAGTGCACAATGTGTGCTCAACACACGCATCACATAAGCAGATACGACGAAAAAGGGATTATGTAACCACAGACCTATCAGAAGAAGGGATTACACGGAGCATGGGGCTGAAAGTTGGTGGGATGTGCTGGTGTGGTAACTGTTTCTTATATGTAAGGTACCCTAGCGTGCACTAGTTCAAGGAAATGTAAAGACCAATACGCGTTTAAATGAATGGAGTGATCTGGTACCCTACAAGTCAGCAGTAACGGTACAAGTACTACCTTAAACTGTTCTCCAAGAGTTTAGACACCGCCAGTCGTTAGTTCAGAGCAGGAAACGGAATGATCCCATTTTTCCACTTTCTATTATTATTATTATTTATTGATGTTTAAGGTCACATATTTATGCACAATGACTAATCATGACCGTGACAGTTTTACGGGTGGAGGAAGCCGGAGTACCCGGAGAGAACCACCGAGCAACGACGAGCAACTGCCAGCTCCCCAACATCGTAAGTCCGCACTGCAGAACAGGCAGGGTTAGATTGGTTGAAGATATGCGTACCATCGACGTGCAGTACGCCATAGTACATGGCGTCATCGTGCCCCCACGCGGGCAATGGGATGAAGTGTCTTGCCCAAGGACGCAACGCGGTTGCCGCAGGTGGGATTCGAACCGAGGACCTCTCGGCTTGCAGCCTGCACCTCCACCTACTGAGCCACCGCGCTCCCCCACTTTCGATTACTTTGTCGTATGAGACTCAATCCGAATATGTTGTTCTATGAATCACCAAGTTGTACTTACAAGATTAGCTGTGATAATTTAAAGCCTTTAAGATATTAACCCTTTATCCAAAGTAACTGCAAAACTGGCCAGCGATATTCACAAAAATTGCCATTCAATTTCCGTTATTTTTTCATTGTTTGCATCAAAAAATATAGCTTATGACTCCCTCATTGGAACGAGCTCGTTCCAATGGGGGTCACAAGCTATGTTTTGAAGCAAAAAAAATGAAAAAAAAATAGTTATTCAATAATTTTGTTTGAACTGAACTGTCGTCTGTTTTTCCTGTTAAGTAAAGGGTTAAAATCAAAATTAAACACTGGTTATTTTGAATTTATTACATTTCAGTACGCCTAAAGAATCATGATTCTTCGCTCGAATGGAATCTCGGTTCGAATCAGTCAAAAGGTTGGAAACCAAATCGATTCTTAAATCGAATCAACATCCCAAACGTTACTATATGACGGCCTTCGCACTAGTGTTTTCCATTTCCTTTATGAACCTATAGTATGGATAGGTGTACTGGAGAATCTCGTTTCACAGAACCACAACTGTAAGGAGATGGAACAATCATTTGTTTCTAAAAGTTTAAACATATTGCGGCCACTGATCTTCCGTGACGACCTTTCGGCACGGACCAGTGCATGGACGCGATGTCCAACGCACTGCCATTAATATACTGTTCAAAAGAAGTAGGGGATATTTGATAAAAGTGAGATATATGAAGAAATATATTTATATTTTCATCAAAAAGACAGTTGAGGCATTGCACTGTGACATCTGTGAATTATTTCATCGATATTTGTGTGTCTGACAAGCACACGTCCCACGCACTGAGCTGTAGAAGACATGGACGGTCAGTCAGAGAATTTATCACATTCAGTCCAAGACCTCAATACCTTGTAAATCATTCTCGGTTCGCGAGACAAGCGCAGACCCGATGTGGCATGCTCATCACCAAACGTCCAATATTAGCTTGACTGATGTTATTCCATTCTTCTTGCAGTGTAGCGGCGAGTTCCTGGACATTTGTAGGGGGCTGTTGGCGTTATCGTAGGCGCCTGCCAAACATAAACTAGACGTGCTCGACTGATGAAAGGTCTGGACAAAGTGCTGGCCAAGGCAGTGTATTGATGTTCTACTCCTGGAGGAACTCTGTAGCTACACGGGCCCTGTGTGCTCTTGCACTGCCATCTTCGAAAATGAATCGACGGCCGTGACCTCGCGCAAATGGCACCACCTGAGCCGCTAACATGTTGTCACGGTAGTACTGCCCAGTGAAACGCCCTTGGATGACATGCAATGCTGTTCTTCTTGTCATGGTTATGCCCCTACACCATAACCGACCCACCACCAAAACGACCGTGTTGCCTAAGGGCTATGTCATGGTATCGTTCGTTTCGCCGCCGCCTCACTCTGTTTCTTCTGGCGTGGAAGTCGAGAGTGAACCTCGATTCATCGGAAAACATGACGTTGCTCCACCGACAATTGTCCCAGCGCTGTCGTGCTGCACATCAATTATGCCTTACTACGATGGGACGTTCAGTCAAACGTGGAATTACTCGAGGTCATCGAGCGTACAAATTCCAATTTACATGGCACTTTGATGGCGGTTTCGTAATTCTGTGGTTCAAATGAAACGATCCTGGTTAGCAGTTGTCGCCCTTGGACGACCTAACCGACGTCTGTCATCAACATTGCATGTATGACGATAGTGAGACCACAACGTGCTAATCACTGATTGAGTAACGTTGGAAATTTGAGCCACTGCAGTCTGTCTGTTGCCAGCTTCCAACAAGCCAAACATTCGTCACGTGTCAGTCTTCGCATACCTCAAAAGTTACGTTTCGACCAAAAACTATTGATGAACGAGTTTATACCCAGAAAAGAACGACGAGACCTCCGAAAAAGCCCGTCTAGTAAAAATGAAAATTTCAAAACGTACCACATAGACATTAACGCAGCGCTCTTGCGAAAAACCTGCACGCAGTTTTCGTGGACCGTTGACATTCATGATCCGCACTAAACTTGGTAACATATTGATGTGTCCAAGCACACGTATCCAATACCATTTTCCGAAAATATCAACATCAGTTTGGAAATCCCCTACTTTTTTGAATAGTATATTAGAACCGTATAGGCAGGGCTTAAAATTACACGCGAATCCGCGAATCGATTCTCGTAATGATTCTGGCAAACTACACTGGCGCGAATCCAAGTGGATTCGCGTCAATTTACTGCTTGGATTCACTTTATGTATGAAGTCGTTGATTCATGATGAAGTTCCGACCTGGGTTATCATGAAATATATAATTTTGAAAAACTGTCCATTGATATTTCTTGAGTTTGGTATCAAATCAAGTCATGGCTGCTGTAGCAGCCATGACTTGATTTGCTACCAAACTCAAAAAAATGTGAAGCATGTGGTAAATCATGGGTGGAAATTTTGACAACTTATTTCGTGATCTCACCAGCAACATTCAGCTAGTTTTTGCAGAATTTCATATCATTATTTATTTATTTATTTATTTAAGGGTGTTTAAGGTCACATAATTATGCACAATGGCTAATCATGACCGCAACATGGATATAAAGTCAAGGGTTTTCAATCATTTATACCCCATGTAGCACATTTTAGAGGATTTCCACCTCAATCATTGGCTTTACTTCCCGGGTTCCCACGGGGGATTTTATATCATGGTTTAAATGGATTCGCGTGAAAATATTTCGCGAGAATTATGTTAGATTCGCGTGATGCCAGACGAATTTTAAGCCCTGATAGGGCATACTTCCGATCCATTGACAATCAAAGGGCCGGAAGCTACTGCCAGGGATGTAGCGACGGGGGAGAGGGTGGGGTGGGGGTGGTAGGTCACTCCCCAATCCTGGCTAAAAGTTCATATAGTTGGAAATTCGGAGGGCAAGTCATGAGTAGTTGGAAATTCCATCTATCTTGATTTTAGAGCTTCTTTGGCGATGCTGATGTCTCCCTTACTTTCCAAAATTCCAACTCGGTTTCAAATACGCGAAAATGCTTGCTGTTACTATTTACAACTACAGTATATACAATATCGAGCTTCATAAGTATGTATGATGTCAGTCGGTACGAGATTTCTATAGTACGTTTTTACTTATCGTAATAAAAAAAAATCCTGAAAATGCACTTCAAGAAAATCACATCATGTAAAATCGTTATCCTGAGTTAATTCCATCATTCAAAATAACAAAATGATGAAACATCGAAAATTGATCATTCCTGCATAAGATCTGATTTAATGTTGGGACAGTGTGAATTGCTCAATGTTGTCAGTTCCCAGAATGATACCAAATAATAATAACTTGAAAATTCTGTCATAAATGTGTTCGCATTTCAGTTACTAGAATCAATTTATGCCCACTCCCTTTCGTGGCTTCAATTTTAAAATCTTTCACGGTAGTGAATTTCCAACTAGGGGTTGAGACCGGGAGGGGGTCCCCACTCCCGGTCCCTTCCCCTAACTGGAAATTCACTACCCTATACCCCCAATCGGAAACCTCTAGCAACGTCCCTGGCTATTGCTTTGAATGGAACACTACCCCAATGCAGTTTTCAAGCAACGGGACGAAATTCAAACGACAATTGACCATGTATCACCAAGGTGACCGACACAAGAGCCAAATTTCGTCCGGTGAGTGAAACAAGGCTTTGGCGTTGCAGATGACGCCTGGTTTCACTTCAGGCGCGATAGATTTTGGAAACTACACGTGACGCGACCTCCTCTATCGCTTCAAATGATATTTTTTTGTTGTAATTTCAATTAAATTTGAGTTATCGAGTTGGAAAGGATTTGGCCATTCTTGTTCCTCAGAAAAGCGTGCTGGATGAGGAGAGCCGACAATAAATAAATTTATAATACAACTGCGCCCATTTCCCCCGAAAAAGGTAAAAACGTCTTGACAAAATACAAATTTGTACTGATCATTCGATTCAAAAATGGAACGTTTTTCTCTTGCACTCAATTGGCATCCGGTTTTTACACATGTCCAGGCCACCGTTTTCGAGAACAAGTCATAAATAATAAAAAAATCAGCAGCTCAACGAAATAAATTAGACTAGATCATTTTTTGAATTGATGATGTTTTTTTATAGGACTACAATGCGTTAAACATGAAACATAAAACAAAGAAATACACAGCTGAAACTCTACTGTAAGTTTCATCGGCGAGATAAAAAGTGGAACAATGAATGGGGATTATATCATGCGCAGTACAAGAAAGCAACACCATGACGTCGTGATAGTCATTCAAAAAAAAAAAAAAAATTCAAAGACGCCAAATGCTTGTCAAATCAGACGCTGTTAACCCTCTACCTAACATGAAAAGCAGACGACACAAAAAAATGTTTTTGAATAACTCATCTTTCTCATTTTTTGTCTCAAAAACATAGGTTATGACCCCTCATTGGAACGAGCTCGACGAGCTCGTTCCAACGAGGGGCCATAACCTATGTTTTTGAGACAAAAAATGAAAAAATAATTAAAATTAATTGGCGATTTTTGAGAATACCGCTGGCCGGTTTTGGCCGTTACGTTGGTAAAGGGTTAAAACAGCGCACCATCTCTTCATTATGCGAACAAATAAAGAAAAGGGGGGATATTGTAAGATAAATTGGTTATAACGCCACTTAGGTTTCGGCGATAATGTATTGAAGTCTCAACCTCGCCACAGGGTGATATATCATAACGGACTCGTCGATACATGCACAGAAACGAGGTCGTGACTTCAATACACCATCTCAGCAGCCAACATTGTGATAATAACCTGTATCTATGAAATTCAAAACTCTTCCGGATTATGTTATTTTTCAAATAATCCAGTTTGTTTCGATTCTAATCAGTTAAAAAAGATTCAATACCAAATCTACCCTCAAACGTTCGCCGGGTCCTTTATTCAGGCTGATAATTTGAATGACTAGGGATCGCGGCGGATTAGTGGCTTCGGCATTGAACTGTCAAGGTTTGATCCCCACTAGGGGTAGCTGCGTTGTGTCCTTGGGCAAGACACTTAATCTCGATTGACCACGTAGGGCACAGTGGCGCTGTGTCATAAGGCGTACTTCACGTCCATGGCGCACCTGTCTTCAACCAATGCTTGTGTGGAGTTAGTACGTTGGGGAGTCTGACAGTTGTTCGGTGGTTCTTTCGGGGTACTCCGGCTTCCTCCGCCCGTAAAACTGTCTGACACGAGGTGACCCTTGCTGTCGGATGTGTCGTTAAACCTAAAAAGCTAAATTAGAGTGACTGATTGGTAAAATTGGTTTTAAAACCCACCTTTTATTATCTGTAGCACAGCCTGAAGTCACCGCTGCATCCACCGTTTACCCAGAGTGTCATCCCCTCAACTCCATAGTTTTCAGCAGCAGTAGAACACGCATATTTACCATGGTTCTGCAACACGTTTATGCTAGTAGGATGCCTCTTGCTTGTCTGACACATGTTGGTTCCATCTTCAGTTGCTCTGCATGCAATATCCTCACAATGGGGACCTGCGAATATCAAATTTTGTCTCTAATCGAATTTCGAATCGAATGTGAACGAGGATTTCGAATCGAATCGAATCTCGAATATCGAATAGTGGTCGTGTATATGCTGACAATTGTTGTTTAGGGTGCCGTAGGATCGTTGGCATTTTTGGATAATAGACCGGCGGTGATAACTGGCGGGAAACGGAAACATACTTGGTCATTTTTCGAGGTAGCCGTATAAACAATTTCCATTTTAAAAATTGAATAGGGTGTGGACGAAAAATTTGTCATAAGATTTGCGAAATGAGGCTAAGAGTCGTATGTGCGAGTCACTCGTTCGAGTAAATACTCTGTGGCTTATTTGCTCGATGCGATTCGAGTCGTTCGAGCAATGGCTTATCGGTAACTACTTGACAGATTCTTGGCTTTAGGAATGACATAGACTTTCATGGAGGTTGTCTATCAGTTGGCTATAATCCAAAGGACCCCCATCGGTACTATAGCACTACGTTCTATTATTAAAATCTATGGTATTTCGGTCCTAAAAAGGATTCGGGGGGGGGGGGGGATCCGTAGAAAATAAAGTCGTTTTTGGTGATTTGAAGGGATTGCCAGGTTTATTTGGGTAATTTTACGAATCGGGAAATTACTCTTGTACAAAGGAACATACACCCTGAACATACCCCTGTCGCATAAGAATGTTTTGGGTAACATAACAATCACGTGCTACCATAGAAACCAACATGGCGGCCCCCAGTATAGAAAATGGACGACGGAAACACGTATCACCCTAACACGCGCTGCGTATGCGCACAAAGACCATGTATCACTATGGTAATGACGTCACAAGTTGACCTCCCACGCCTGTTACCATGGCAAAACAACATGGCGCAACTGGGTCACGTGACATGATGTCATTTCCGATGTTCTGCAAATATGGGGTGAAAAACCCGAGACATATTATTTGTAACTACCCTGGGGTGTTCTTGTGTTTCTTCGTCCCACATATTTACGCGAATTCCATAGGATTGCTGATGGCTCATGCAAACTGTGTATATATCTTTCACTGTGAACGGAAATATATCCTTAGCCACCAAATTACGTAATCATGCCTTTGTTGAAATCGAAATTAAAGTGATCTAACTTTTAATCGTGACACCTTCTGCTCGATACAGTACAGTCGCCGTGGATTGGTCGTAATCCACACGTGAACAATTATGCCCACACATGTGTTTACCAGGTAGTAAAAATCATCATCAGCAAAATTTTAATTAATGAAGCACCGGGTTGTACCCGGTGCTTCATTAATTAATTTTTTGTTAATTATTCCTGTAATTAGTGTTTGGAATATAATATTATTGCGTCCGTGGAAATATTGCCCACGCGTGGAAAGTGACCAGTCCACGGCGACTGTACTGTATATAAAGAAGTAGGCGGTGTCATATATTCGTCACAAAGTTTTAAAGTGACCAAATACGATATATACGATGTCAGTAAATTCATATGTGGGAAAACCACTCCTCTGGATCGTACGAAGCCTCATTGGTCAGTGGTCACATACAGAGGAGTGCCTCAAACACCACCATCTTACGGTTGGGGGGGGGGGGGGGTGGTGCTGTAAATAAACAATGGTAAAAAAACAAAATTCTCGAACGTTTTCAGTTTTCCGATACTCGCAATCTCCGATCGCTTTTTCAAGAATATACTTTGCGAAATATTAATATGTGGATGATGTGCTCATTTTATGTGGCAATGCAAATTGAATATTCTGGCAATTACTGACAAAAGCAAGTGCATAGATTAAATGTTGATACAGTACCGTGGGTTTTCGAGCCGGTAACTCCATGACGTTAGATGAAGTGAAAGTTGTCACGCTGTGATTACAGTCACAGCGCAACAGCTTTCACGTTATCAAACGTCATGGGCTGGGAGGAGTTACATCGTTAATTGACTTGATACAACTTAGGTGGGGCCGTTTCGTTGGATAGATGGTTACGTTGTGCTATTCCATTTGTACACCCCATTGGCTGTAAAGTATCTAAATCCAGTGCAAAATTCCAACTACAAATCAATATTGGGGAAGGGGTGTTTTTACTACTTTTCAATCAACACTTGGAGGACTTTCGTTACTTTTCCATCTAAAATCTCCATTAATTACACAAGCTCCCTGTCTGGCATTTCCAAGTTCGAATATTCAACTTCTGTTAAATTGAGGAATGATGGGGGGGGGGGGGGGGGGGGGGGGGGTAATACCTCTGCATATCGGCAGCTATCTGCGGACAGTTTAATGCATAATAATAATCATTGTAACGTAACTTCAACGCTCGGTTTTGAGAATCTGATGTCTATACGGCTGATGAAAGTGTGAGCAGTTAGACTGGATTAAAGATTGTTATACAAATGAAGAGAACATTGTATAAGGTGAGGTTTCAGATGAACCGGGAGCGCGGTTTCTCAGTGGTAGCCTGTTGGACTTCTGTGCTAGAGGTCCCGAGTCCGATCTCCGTCCGGGACGACCCACGTTGTGTCCTTGGGCAAGGCACTTTATCCCGGTTGCCTACATGGGGGCACGATGACACCGTGTACTAAGGCGTACTGCACGTCGATGGTGCACATGTCTTCAACCGCTGTAACCCTGCTTGAGCGGAGCTTGAACAGAGTTAGAATGTTGTGGAGCTGACAGTTGCTCGTCGTTGCTCGGTGGTTCTCTCCGGGTACCCCGGCTTCCTCCACCCGTAAAACTGCCACTGTCACGATTAGCCATTATGCATAAGTCTGTGACCTTAAATAGGGCTGTCATGATTTTTTAATTTAGGAATCGATTAATCGTCGCAAATAATCGATGATAAGCGATTGATCATACCAAGATGACCCCCATCTCCTTCTCTTTGAAGTCGATAAAAATGAAATTGAAGTCAGTTGACCTACCTCAAGTAAACAACGAAGACGATCCTCTTTTAGTTACATGCAAAGCTTTGATGTTCTGAACTTTTGAACCGTCAGTGTAATAATCAAGACCGGTCGGCAGTTGCGAAGTTCGCAACTGCCGAGCGGTCTTGATTATTACACTGACGGTTCAAAAGTTCAGAACATCAAAGCTTTGATGAATGTACCTGAAAGACAAATGCTTCCAATAGCTTCTTAGGGTTTAACATCGATGTTCTTAACTCTTTATCTTTAGAAACAATAGTTTTTTCAACATATTTTCTTTTAATTATTAAACGTCTAAAACGGGGTATAATTTACCAATTATTCGACAACGAAAAATACAAATCGATTTCGCCGTGACCGATCAACAATCGATTAATCGTTTAATCGTGACAGCCCTAACCTTAAACCATAATAAATAAATAAATAATTCAAATGAACCCGATATTGTTTTCATGATGTGCTGTTCGACAATTTATTACACCATCCATACAGTTTAACTGTCGATGACCGATCACTGAGGAATAAACCCACAATATTGGTTAACAGTGATCCCGAATTAATTCATTACACCGGCACAGGCGGTATATTAATTGTTACCGTCTACCATTTTGTTTACTTCGGACAAAACGCAGTCTGAATTTGGCTAATATACACTTTACAAAGTTCGTTGCCAGTTGAAACTCAAAGCGTGAAAAATGCTAGAGCAAATAAATTTATAATTACCTTGGCGAAAAATGAGATGTCTGATTACTCCACTTGATTGCATCACTACTCGTCTGTTTGTAAACAAATGAATGCTGATAGGAAAGTTTATCGAAACCATGAAACGGTTTGCAAACACTTTGTAGGCTGGTATAATAAATACGCTACTTGACGTTTAATTCGCGGATGTGGTTCCGCATGATGTTCCCCGAGAAAAATATCAGGCTTGGCTAAAGCCTCGTCTAATATTGTTTTCACTTCACCTCATGTTACACCAAATCCAACAACTAAACATCTCGTAACTTATAATATCATAACTCGACCGAACGTTTGGAAATTTGAGCTGCCGTAAAGCTTCACATCAAAGCTAGAAATTAGAAATAAACAAGAAACGACCAGTCAAAATGTATGTATGGCTGACATTCATGAATGATCGCCCCATTATTCACTGATATTTGAAAGTTGGCGATAACTGCTTCATGCTAAACATGTGAGAATTATTTCATTGAGATTATTGATTGCAGTTATTAGTTCGGTGCAGAGTAAAAAGTAGTCCGTAAGATATAATCGTTATACAATTTGTTGTTGACACAATGTTGTAAAAAGAGTGCCAGTTAATTCAATGTTTGATGAAAACAAATTTGTCTCGAGCGTCGCTCACGCCCAACATAAAATTATCAGACAAGCATATTAGGTCACAAACAAATATTATTAACATGATCTCACTGATAGTTATATCAGATGCTGCATCCATTATTCGAAGACTAAAAAGTCTATGGCAGACTTGAAGTTTTCAAATACAGGCTTCTTTTGAGGTTATTTCGACTTGACCCTATATCTCGATAAATTCGGTCTTTTGGTTGATCATAATGCCTTGGAGAAATAGCCATGGCAAATGATGCACCCAACTTCCAAGGTATGAGAGCGTGCAACATCCAGGGTATACGCGCGCGCGAAACATCGGGGGTATATGGTTTAAACGAAAGCTTTCCGCTTCTGCTCGCCTCGAAATAAAAATTGAACTGAAAAACCCCAAAACAGTCACAAATATCATCAGATTTCTGACAATTCGATCATAAAAATAAAATAAGAGCAAACAATTCGGCCCCTGAGTACCAATGTGTTCTATGTGCCAGTAGGAACACAGAACACATTGGAACTCAGGGGACGATATGTCAACAAAATACTGTTTACTCGTTTGCTTGACGAAACAAGGGATGTAACTCTATCTGTTGTCTTCTGCGATTTTAAAAACAAAATAATTATCACGAATTTGGTCCAAGTGATAGTGGAGGTGAGAAATGAGTCCACAAATTTATTTCCACTTTGTTTGATTTGTGTTTCAAACGGGACAAAGACGTTATCTCCGCCAACATGTATGGTATATGGAAATTTAATACCTGGATGTCTCATTTAATCACCCCGCCTGCGGTTCGGTATTTAAAACCGAAGCCAGGTATTAAATCTCCATATACCATACATGTAGGGGGAGATAACTTATATTATCTCCCCTTATCTTTAGGCGTACTTGTTTAATACATTGTTAATTGTTAGAACGAAGATAAAATAAATAAATTATTGACGACATATTGGATGCGCCATTGCCGAACCAATTTCCCAACACCACCAACTATGCAATTGGTTACCTAGTATTTGGAGACAGTCATTGCATGTGTACGGGTGAGACAATGGAACCTATTCCAAACTTTCGAAATAGTAATCATGAGCGTGGGGCGATATTCAAGTTTCATCAACACAAAATAACAACCCAATAATTTCACAGCTACAGTAAGGAAGCCGTGGACTGGACACTTTTCACGGGTGGGGAATATTTCCACGGTCGGAAGAATATTAGATTCCAAACACTAATTATAGGAACAATCATTAACAATTTAATTAATGAAGCTCCGGGTACAATCCGGTAATTCATCAGTTAAAATTTTGCTGATGGTAGTTTTCATTACCCTGTAAACACATCCGTGGCTATCACTGCCTACGCCTGGAATTCGACCAGACCACTACGACTGTACTCTTATGTTTGATGCACTCCTATCAATTCAACCTGCAACGTTGTATACGGGGCGGATTCGTTTCTAGATTAGATTCCATTTCCAATAATACTTGTACAGCACTGCATTCGTTGATTCCCATGGGCATAGGACTGTATTTATTAATTCCCACCCACTTATATTGGACTGCATTTATTGATTCCCACTTGCATATGACTGTATTCGTTGATTCACACTTGTGTAGGACTGTATTTGTTGATTCCCACTTTTATAGGACTTTACCCGTTGATTCCCACTTGTATACAAGTGTATACGGTGATTCACACTTGTGTTGATTCCAACGTGTATATGACTGTATTCATTAATTCCCACTTGTACATGACTGTGTTCATTGATACCCTCTTGTATATGATTGTAAGCATTGATTCTCACTTGTATAGGACTGTATTCATTGACTCCCACTTATATAGGACTATTCACTGCTTCCCAATTGTTTAGGACTTCATTCATTGATTCCCACTTGTATTGATTCCCATGTGTGTATGACTGTATCCATTGACTCCCACTAGTATATGATTGTTTTCATTGATTCACACTTGTATTCGGACTGTATGTATTGATTACGTGCATAGGACTGTATATATTGATGTCCATGTGTAAAGGACTGTGTTCTTTGATCACCTCTTGTATAGGATTGTATTCCCATTTGTATAGGACTGTATTTATTGATTCCCACTTGTATAGGACTGTATTAATTGCGTCCCACTTGTATATGACTGTATTCATTCATTCTCACTTGAATACGACTGTGTTCGTTCCCACGTGTATTGCACCGTAATCACTGATTCTCACTCGTTTTGGACTGTATTCACTACTATAATGATGAATATAGCTGTATTCATTGATTCACACTTGTATAGGACTGTATACATTGATTCCAACGTGTACAGGGCCCTAATCATTGATTCCCATTTGTATGCGATTGTATCCATTGATTCCCATTTGTACATGACTGTATGCATTGATTCACACTTGTTCAAGGCTTTATTCATTGATTCCCACATGTGCATGGCTGGTTTTATTTATTTCCACTTGCGTGGGACTGCATTCATTAATCCGCACATGTACAGGATTGTATTCATTTATATTTATTTCCACTTGTATAGGACTGTATTCGTTGATTCCCCCCCCCCCCCCCTGTGTATGACTGTAATCGTTGATTCCTTCATTATAGGACTGTATTCGTTGATTGAAACTTGAAAATACTGCATTTGATGATTCCCACCTATATAGGACTGTAGTCATTGATTCCCACATGTATAGGGTTGTATTCCTTGATTCCCACTTGTATAGGACTTCATTCCCTGATTCCCCTTGCATAAGGCTGTATCCATTGCTTCCCACTTGTATAGGACCCTAATTATTGATTCCCAATTGTATATGGCTGTATTCATTGATCCCCACTTGTACTGGTCTGTATTCATTGACTTCCACTTGTATATGACTGTATTCGTTGATTCCTTCGTTATAGGGCTGTATTCGTTGATTCACATTTACCTAGGACTGCATTTAGTGATTACCACCCGTATAGAACTGTATACATTGATTCCAACGTGTATAGGACTGTCTTCATTGATTCCTACCTTTTAAGGACTATATTCGCCGATTTCCAACTTCATCGGAATGTACTCGTTGATTTCCACTTCTATAGGACTATACTCATTGATTCCCACTTGCATTGGATCTCATTTATTGATTCCCACATGTATATGACTGCATTCATTGATTCCCATTTATACAGGGCTGTATGTATAGATGCCAATTTGTATAGGACGGCATTCGTTGATTCCCACTTACATAGGACTGTATTCATTGTTCCCACTTGTATAGGACTGTATTTATTGTATCCCAATTGTATAGGGCTGTATTTATTGATCCCCACTTGTATTGGACTGTATTTATTGATTCCCACTTGTACTGGACTGTATTTATTGATTTCCCTTGAAAAGGACTGTATTTATTGATTCCCACTTGTACTGCACTGTATTTATTGATTTCCCTTGTATAGGACTGTATTTATTGATTCCCACTTGTATTGGACTGTATTTATTGATTTTCCTTGAATAGGGCTGTGTTTATTGATTCCCACTTGTATTAGACTGTATTTATTGATTTCCCTTGAATAGGACTGTATTTATTGATTCCCACTTGTACTGGAGTGTATTTTTTATTTCCCTTGAATAGGACTGTATTTATTGATTCCCACTTGTATTGGACTGTATTTATTGATTCCCACTTGTATTGGACTGTATTTATTGATTTCCCTTGAATAGGGCTGTATTTATTGATTCCCACTTGTACTGGGGTGTATTTTTTATTTCCCTTGAATAGGACTGTATTTATTGATTCCCACTTGTACTGGACTGTATTTATTGATTTCCTTTGAATAGGACTGTATTTATTGATTCCCACTTGTATTGGACTGTATTTATTGATTCCCACTTGTATTGGACTGTATGTATTGATTTCCACTTGTACTGGACTGTATTTATTGATTCCCACATGTATTGGACTCTATTTATTGATTTCCCTTGAATGGGACTGTATTTATTGATTCCCACTTGTATTGGACTGCATTTAATGATTCCCAATTGTATTGGACAGCATGTATTGATTCCCATTTGTATTGGACTGTATTTATTGATTTCACTTGATTAGGACTGTATTTATTGATTCTCATTTGTATTGGACTGTATTTATTGATTTCCCTTGAATAGGGACTGTATTTATTGATCCCCACTTGCACTGGACTGTATTTATTGATTTCCACTTGTACTGGACTGTATTTATTGATTTCCACTTGTACTGGACTGTATTTATTGATTTCCACTTGTACTGGACTGTATTTATTGATTTCCCTTGAATAGGACTGTATTTATTGATTCCCATTTGTATTGGACTGTATTTATTGATTTCCCTTGAATAGGGCTGTATTAATTGATTTCCCTTGAATAGGACTGTATTTGTTGATTCCCACTTGTATTGGACTGTATTTATTGATTTCCACGTGTACTGGACTGTATTTATTGATTTCCACTTGTACTGGACTATATTTATTGATTCCCACTTGTATTGGACTGTATGTATTGATTTCCCTTGAATAGGACTGTATTTATTGATTCCCACTTGTATTAGACTGTATTTATTGATTTCCCTTGAATAGGACTGTATTTATTGATTCCCACTTGTATTGGGCTGTATTTATTGATTTCCCTTGAATAGGACTGTATTTATTGATTCCCACTTGTATTGGACTGTATTTATTGATTCCCACTTGTATTGGACTGTATTTATTGATTCCCACATGTACTGGACTGTATTTATTGATTTCCCTTGAATAGGACTGTATTTATTGATTCCCACTTGTATTGGACAGTATTTATTGATTCCCACTTGTATTGGACTGTATTTATTCATCCCCACTTGTATTGAACTGTATTTATTGATTTCCCTTGAATAGGACTGTATTTGTTGATTCACACTTGTACTGGACTGTATTTATTGATTTCCCTTGAATAGGGCTGTATTTATTGATTCCCACTTGTATTGGACTGTATTTATTGATTTCCCTTGAATAGGACTGTATTTATTGATTCCCACTTGTACTGGACTGTATTTATTGATTTCCCTTGAATAGGACTCTATTTATTGATTCCCCCTTGTACTGGAATGTATTTACTGATTCCCACTTGTATTGGACGATATTTATTGATTTCCCTTGAAAAAGGACTGTATTTATTGATTCCCACTTGTATTGGACTGTATTTATTGATTTCCCTTGAATAGGGATGTATTTATTGATACCCACTTGTACTGGACTGTATTTATTGATTTCCCTTGAATAGGACTGTATTTATTGATTCCCACTTGTATTGGACTGTATTTATTGATTCCCACTTGTATTGGACTGTATTTATTGATACCCACTTGTATTGGAGTGTATTTATTGATTTCCCGTGAATAGGACAGTATTTATTGATTCCCACTTGTACTGTACTGTATTTATTGATTCCCACTTGTATTGGACTGTATTTATTGATTTCCCTTGAATAGGACTGTTTTTGTTGATTCCCACTTGTACTGGACTGTATTTATTGATTTCCCTTGAATAGGACTGTATTTATTGATTCCCACTTGTATTAGACTGTATTTATTGATTCCCATTGAATAAGACTGTATTTATTGATTCCCACTTTTATTGGACAGTATTTATTGATTGCCATTTGTATTGGACTGCATTTATTGATTCCTACTTGTATTGGACTGTATTTATTGATTTCCCTTGAATAGGAATGTATTTATTGATTCCCACTTGTACTGGACTGTATTTATCGATTTCCATTGAATAGGACTGTATTTATTGATTCCCACTTGTATTGGACTGTATTTATTGATTTCCCTTGAATAGGGCTGAGTTAATTGATTTCCCTTGAATAGGACTGTATTTATTGATTCCCACTTGTATTGGACTGTATTTATTGATTCCCACTTGTATTGGACTGTATTTATTGATTCCCACATGTACTGGACTGTATTTATTGATTTCCCTTGAATAGGACTGTATTTATTGATTCCCACTTGTATTGGACAGTATTTATTGATTCCCACTTGTATTGGACTGTATTTATTCATCCCCACTTGTATTGAACTGTATTTATTGATTTCCCTTGAATAGGACTGTATTTGTTGATTCACACTTGTACTGGACTGTATTTATTGATTTCCCTTGAATAGGGCTGTATTTATTGATTCCCACTTGTACTGGACTGTATTTATTGATTTCCCTTGAATAGGACTCTATTTATTGATTCCCCCTTGTACTGGAATGTATTTACTGATTCCCACTTCTATTGGACGATATTTATTGATTTCCCTTGAAAAAGGACTGTATTTATTGATTCCCACTTGTATTGGACTGTATTTATTGATTTCCCTTGAATAGGGATGTATTTATTGATACCCACTTGTACTGGACTGTATTTATTGATTTCCCTTGAATAGGACTGTATTTATTGATTCCCACTTGTATTGGACTGTATTTATTGATTCCCACTTGTATTGGACTGTATTTATTGATACCCACTTGTATTGGAGTGTATTTATTGATTTCCCGTGAATAGGACAGTATTTATTGATTCCCACTTGTACTGTACTGTATTTATTGATTCCCACTTGTATTGGACTGTATTTATTGATTTCCCTTGAATAGGACTGTTTTTGTTGATTCCCACTTGTACTGGACTGTATTTATTGATTTCCCTTGAATAGGACTGTATTTATTGATTCCCACTTGTATTAGACTGAATTTATTGATTCCCATTGAATAAGACTGTATTTATTGATTCCCACTTTTTTGGACAGTATTTATTGATTGCCATTTGTATTGGACTGCATTTATTGATTCCTACTTGTATTGGACTGTATTTATTGATTTCCCTTGAATAGGAATGTATTTATTGATTCCCACTTGTACTGGACTGTATTTATCGATTTCCATTGAATAGGACTGTATTTATTGATTCCCACTTGTATTGGACTGTATTTATTGATTTCCCTTGAATAGGGCTGAGTTAATTGATTTCCCTTGAATAGGACTGTATTTATTGATTTCCCTTGAATAGGACTGTATTTATTGATTCCCACTTGTATTGGACTGTATTTATTGATTTCCCTTGAATAGGACTGTATTTATTGATTCCCACTTGTATTGGACTGTATTTATTGATTCCCACTTGTACTGGACTGTATTTATTGATTCCCCTTGAATAGGACTGTATTTATTGATTCCCAATTGTATTGGACTGTATTTATTGATTCCCACTTGAATTGGACTGTATTTATTGATTCCCACTTGTACTGGACTGTATTTATTGTTTTCCCTTGAATAGGACTGTATTAGTTGATTCCCACTTGTACTGGACTGTATTTATTGATTCCCACTTGTACTGGACTGTATTTATTGATTTCCCTTGAATAGGACTGTATTTATTGATTCCCACTTGTACTGGACTGTATTTATTGATTTCCCTTGAATAGGACTGTATTTATTGATTCCCACCTGTACTGGACTGTATTTATTGATCCCCACTTGTAATAGACTGTATTTATTGATTCCCACTTGTACTGGACTGTATTTATTGATTCCCCCTTGTATTGGACTGTATTTATCGATTCCCACTTGTATTGGACTGTATTTATTGATTTCCCTTGAATAGGACTGTATTTATCGATTCCCACTTGTATTGGACTGTATTTATTGATTTCCCTTGAATAGGACTGTATTTATTGATTCCCACTTGTATTGGACTGTATTTATTGATTTCCCTTGAATAGGGCTGTATTAATTGATTTCCCTTGAATAGGACTGTATTTATTGATTCCCACTTGTATTGGACTGTATTTATTGATTTCCCTTGAATAGGACTGTATTTATTGATTCCCACTTGTATTGAGCTGTATTAATTGATTTCCCTTGAATAGGACTGTATTTATTGATTCCCACATGTACTGGACTGTATTTATTGATTTCCCTTGAATAGGGCTGTATTTATTGATTCCCACTTGTATTGGACTGTATTTATTGATTCCACCTTGTACTGGACTATATTTATTGATTCCCACTTGTATTGGACTGTATTTATTGATTCCCACTTGCACTGGAGTGTATTTATTGATTTCCCTTGAATAGGACTGTATTTATTGATTCCCACTTGTATTGGACTGTATTTATTGATTCTCACTTGTATTGGACTGTATTTATTCATCCACACTTGTATTGAACTGTATTTGTTGATTCCCACTTGTACTGGACTATATTTATTGATTCCCACTTGTATTGGACTGTATTTATTGATTCCCACTTGCACTGGAGTGTAATTATTGATTTCCCTTGAAAAGGACTGTATTTATTGATTCCCACATGCACTGGGCCGTATTTATTGATTCCCATTTGTATTGGACTATATTTATTGATTTCCCTTGAATAGGACTGTATTTATTGATTCCCACTTGTATTGGACTGTATTTATTGATTTCCTTTGAAGAGGACTGTATTTATTGATTCCCACTTGTATTGGACTGTATTTATTGATTTCCCTTGAATAGGGCTGTATTTATTGATTCCCACTTGTATTGGACTGTATTTATTGATTTCCCTTGAATAGGGCTGTATTTATTGATTCCCACTTGTATTGGACTTTATTTATTGATTTCCCTTGAATAGGACTGTATTTATTGATTCCCACTTGTACTGGACTTTATTTATTGATTTCCCTTGAATAGGACTGTATTTATTGATTCCCACTTGTATTGGACTGTATTTATTGATTCCCACTTCCATTGGACTGTATTTATTGATACCCACTTGTGTTGGACTGTATTTATTGATTTCCCTTGAATAGGACAGTATTTATTGATTCCCACTTGTATTGGACTGTATTTATTGATTCCCACATGTACTGGACTGTATTTATTGATTTCCCTTGAATAGGACTGTATTTATTGATTCCCACTTGTATTGGACAGTATTTATTGATTCCCACTTGTATTGGACTGTATTTATTCATCCCCACTTGTATTGAACTGTATTTATTGATTTCCCTTGAATAGGACTGTATTTGTTGATTCACACTTGTACTGGACTGTATTTATTGATTTCCCTTGAATAGGGCTGTATTTATTGATTCCCACTTGTATTGGATTGTATTTATTGATTTCCCTTGAATAGAACTGTATTTATTGATTCCCACTTGTACTGGACTGTATTTATTGATTTCCCTTGAATATGACTCTATTTATTGATTCCCCCTTGTACTGGAATGTATTTACTGATTCCCACTTGTATTGGACGATATTTATTGATTTCCCTTGAAAAAGGACTGTATTTATTGATTCCCACTTGTATTGGACTGTATTTATTGATTTCCCTTGAATAGGGATGTATTTATTGATACCCACTTGTACTGGACTGTATTTATTGATTTCCCTTGAATAGGACTGTATTTATTGATTCCCACTTGTATTGGACTGTATTTATTGATTCCCACTTGTATTGGACTGTATTTATTGATACCCACTTGTATTGGAGTGTATTTATCGATTTCCCGTGAATAGGACAGTATTTATTGATTCCCACTTGTACTGTACTGTATTTATTGATTCCCACTTGTATTGGACTGTATTTATTGATTTCCCTTGAATAGGACTGTTTTTGTTGATTCCCACTTGTACTGGACTGTATTTATTGATTTCCCTTGAATAGGACTGTATTTATTGATTCCCACTTGTATTAGACTGTATTTATTGATTCCCATTGAATAAGACTGTATTTATTGATTCCCACTTTTATTGGACAGTATTTATTGATTGCCATTTGTATTGGACTGCATTTATTGATTCCTACTTGTATTGGACTGTATTTATTGATTTCCCTTGAATAGGAATGTATTTATTGATTCCCACTTGTACTGGACTGTATTTATCGATTTCCATTGAATAGGACTGTATTTATTGATTCCCACTTGTATTGGACTGTATTTATTGATTTCCCTTGAATAGGGCTGAGTTAATTGATTTCCCTTGAATAGGACTGTATTTATTGATTTCCCTTGAATAGGACTGTATTTATTGATTCTCACTTGTATTGGACTCTATTTATGGATTTCCCTTGATTAGGGATGTATTAATTGATTTCCCTTGAATAGGACTGTATTTATTGATTCCCACTTGTATTGGACTGTATTTATTGATTTCCCTTGAATAGGACTGTATTTATTGATTCCCACTTGTATTGGACTGTATTTATTGATTCCCACTTGTACTGGACTGTATTTATTGATTCCCCTTGAATAGGACTGTATTTATTGATTCCCAATTGTATTGGACTGTATTTATTGATTCCCACTTGAATTGGACTGTATTTATTGATTCCCACATGTACTGGACTGTATTTATTGTTTTCCCTTGAATAGGACTGTATTAGTTGATTCCCACTTGTACTGGACTGTATTTATTGATTCCCACTTGTACTGGACTGTATTTATTGATTTCCCTTGAATAGGACTGTATTTATTGATTCCCACTTGTACTGGACTGTATTTATTGATTTCCCTTGAATAGGACTGTATTTATTGATTCCCACCTGTACTGGACTGTATTTATTGATCCCCACTTGTAATAGACTGTATTTATTGATTCCCACTTGTACTGGACTGTATTTATTGATTCCCCCTTGTATTGGACTGTATTTATCGATTCCCACTTGTATTGGACTGTATTTATTGATTTCCCTTGAATAGGACTGTATTTATCGATTCCCACTTGTATTGGACTGTATTTATTGATTTCCCTTGAATAGGACTGTATTTATTGATTCCCACTTGTATTGGACTGTATTTATTGATTTCCCTTGAATAGGGCTGTATTAATTGATTTCCCTTGAATAGGACTGTATTTATTGATTCCCACTTGTATTGGACTGTATTTATTGATTTCCCTTGAATAGGACTGTATTTATTGATTCCCACTTGTATTGAGCTGTATTAATTGATTTCCCTTGAATAGGACTGTATTTATTGATTCCCACATGTACTGGACTGTATTTATTGATTTCCCTTGAATAGGGCTGTATTTATTGATTCCCATTTGTATTGGACTGTATTTATTGATTCCACCTTGTACTTGACTATATTTATTGATTCCCACTTGTATTGGACTGTATTTATTGATTCCCACTTGCACTGGAGTGTATTTATTGATTTCCCTTGAATAGGACTGTATTTATTGATTCCCACTTGTATTGTACTGTATTTATTGATTCTCACTTGTATTGGACTGTATTTATTCATCCACACTTGTATTGAACTGTATTTGTTGATTCCCACTTGTACTGGACTATATTTATTGATTCCCACTTGTATTGGACTGTATTTATTGATTCCCACTTGCACTGGAGTGTAATTATTGATTTCCCTTGAAAAGGACTGTATTTATTGATTCCCACATGCATTGGGCCGTATTTATTGATTCCCATTTGTATTGGACTATATTTATTGATTTCCCTTGAATAGGACTGTATTTATTGATTCCCACTTGTATTGGACTGTATTTATTGATTTCCTTTGAAGAGGACTGTATTTATTGATTCCCACTTGTATTGGACTGTATTTATTGATTTCCCTTGAATAGGGCTGTATTTATTGATTCCCACTTGTATTGGACTGTATTTATTGATTTCCCTTGAATAGGGCTGTATTTATTGATTCCCACTTGTATTGGACTTTATTTATTGATTTCCCTTGAATAGGACTGTATTTATTGATTCCCACTTGTACTGGACTTTATTTATTGATTTCCCTTGAATAGGACTGTATTTATTGATTCCCACTTGTATTGGACTGTATTTATTGATTCCCACTTCCATTGGACTGTATTTATTGATACCCACTTGTGTTGGACTGTATTTATTGATTTCCCTTGAATAGGACAGTATTTATTGATTCCCACTTGTATTGGACTGTATTTATTGATTCCCACATGTACTGGACTGTATTTATTGATTTCCCTTGAATAGGACTGTATTTATTGATTCCCACTTGTATTGGACAGTATTTATTGATTCCCACTTGTATTGGACTGTATTTATTCATCCCCACTTGTATTGAACTGTATTTATTGATTTCCCTTGAATAGGACTGTATTTGTTGATTCACACTTGTACTGGACTGTATTTATTGATTTCCCTTGAATAGGGCTGTATTTATTGATTCCCACTTGTATTGGATTGTATTTATTGATTTCCCTTGAATAGAACTGTATTTATTGATTCCCACTTGTACTGGACTGTATTTATTGATTTCCCTTGAATAGGACTCTATTTATTGATTCCCCCTTGTACTGGAATGTATTTACTGATTCCCACTTGTATTGGACGATATTTATTGATTTCCCTTGAAAAAGGACTGTATTTATTGATTCCCACTTGTATTGGACTGTATTTATTGATTTCCCTTGAATAGGGATGTATTTATTGATACCCACTTGTACTGGACTGTATTTATTGATTTCCCTTGAATAGGACTGTATTTATTGATTCCCACTTGTATTGGACTGTATTTATTGATTCCCACTTGTATTGGACTGTATTTATTGATACCCACTTGTATTGGAGTGTATTTATTGATTTCCCGTGAATAGGACAGTATTTATTGATTCCCACTTGTACTGTACTGTATTTATTGATTCCCACTTGCATTGGACTGTATTTATTGATTTCCCTTGAATAGGACTGTTTTTGTTGATTCCCACTTGTACTGGACTGTATTTATTGATTTCCCTTGAATAGGACTGTATTTATTGATTCCCACTTGTATTAGACTGTATTTATTGATTCCCATTGAATAAGACTGTATTTATTGATTCCCACTTTTATTGGACAGTATTTATTGATTGCCATTTGTATTGGACTGCATTTATTGATTCCTACTTGTATTGGACTGTATTTATTGATTTCCCTTGAATAGGAATGTATTTATTGATTCCCACTTGTACTGGACTGTATTTATCGATTTCCATTGAATAGGACTGTATTTATTGATTCCCACTTGTATTGGACTGTATTTATTGATTTCCCTTGAATAGGGCTGAGTTAATTGATTTCCCTTGAATAGGACTGTATTTATTGATTTCCCTTGAATAGGACTGTATTTATTGATTCTCACTTGTATTGGACTCTATTTATGGATTTCCCTTGATTAGGGATGTATTAATTGATTTCCCTTGAATAGGACTGTATTTATTGATTCCCACTTGTATTGGACTGTATTTATTGATTTCCCTTGAATAGGACTGTATTTATTGATTCCCACTTGTATTGGACTGTATTTATTGATTCCCACTTGTACTGGACTGTATTTATTGATTCCCCTTGAATAGGACTGTATTTATTGATTCCCAATTGTATTGGACTGTATTTATTGATTCCCACTTGAATTGGACTGTATTTATTGATTCCCACATGTACTGGACTGTATTTATTGTTTTCCCTTGAATAGGACTGTATTAGTTGATTCCCACTTGTACTGGACTGTATTTATTGATTCCCACTTGTACTGGACTGTATTTATTGATTTCCCTTGAATAGGACTGTATTTATTGATTCCCACTTGTACTGGACTGTATTTATTGATTTCCCTTGAATAGGACTGTATTTATTGATTCCCACCTGTACTGGACTGTATTTATTGATCCCCACTTGTAATAGACTGTATTTATTGATTCCCACTTGTACTGGACTGTATTTATTGATTCCCCCTTGTATTGGACTGTATTTATCGATTCCCACTTGTATTGGACTGTATTTATTGATTTCCCTTGAATAGGACTGTATTTATCGATTCCCACTTGTATTGGACTGTATTTATTGATTTCCCTTGAATAGGACTGTATTTATTGATTCCCACTTGTATTGGACTGTATTTATTGATTTCCCTTGAATAGGGCTGTATTAATTGATTTCCCTTGAATAGGACTGTATGTATTGATTCCCACTTGTATTGGACTGTATTTATTGATTTCCCTTGAATAGGACTGTATTTATTGATTCCCACTTGTATTGAGCTGTATTAATTGATTTCCCTTGAATAGGACTGTATTTATTGATTCCCACATGTACTGGACTGTATTTATTGATTTCCCTTGAATAGGGCTGTATTTATTGATTCCCACTTGTATTGGACTGTATTTATTGATTCCACCTTGTACTTGACTATATTTATTGATTCCCACTTGTATTGGACTGTATTTATTGATTCCCACTTGCACTGGAGTGTATTTATTGATTTCCCTTGAATAGGACTGTATTTATTGATTCCCACTTGTATTGGACTGTATTTATTGATTCTCACTTGTATTGGACTGTATTTATTCATCCACACTTGTATTGAACTGTATTTGTTGATTCCCACTTGTACTGGACTATATTTATTGATTCCCACTTGTATTGGACTGTATTTATTGATTCCCACTTGCACTGGAGTGTAATTATTGATTTCCCTTGAAAAGGACTGTATTTATTGATTCCCACATGCACTGGGCCGTATTTATTGATTCCCATTTGTATTGGACTATATTTATTGATTTCCCTTGAATAGGACTGTATTTATTGATTCCCACTTGTATTGGACTGTATTTATTGATTTCCTTTGAAGAGGACTGTATTTATTGATTCCCACTTGTATTGGACTGTATTTATTGATTTCCCTTGAATAGGGCTGTATTTATTGATTCCCACTTGTATTGGACTGTATTTATTGATTTCCCTTGAATAGGGCTGTATTTATTGATTCCCACTTGTATTGGACTTTATTTATTGATTTCCCTTGAATAGGACTGTATTTATTGATTCCCACTTGTACTGGACTTTATTTATTGATTTCCCTTGAATAGGACTGTATTTATTGATTCCCACTTGTATTGGACTGTATTTATTGATTCCCACTTCCATTGGACTGTATTTATTGATACCCACTTGTGTTGGACTGTATTTATTGATTTCCCTTGAATAGGACAGTATTTATTGATTCCCACTTGTATTGGACTGTATTTATTGATTCCCACATGTACTGGACTGTATTTATTGATTTCCCTTGAATAGGACTGTATTTATTGATTCCCACTTGTATTGGACAGTATTTATTGATTCCCACTTGTATTGGACTGTATTTATTCATCCCCACTTGTATTGAACTGTATTTATTGATTTCCCTTGAATAGGACTGTATTTGTTGATTCACACTTGTACTGGACTGTATTTATTGATTTCCCTTGAATAGGGCTGTATTTATTGATTCCCACTTGTATTGGATTGTATTTATTGATTTCCCTTGAATAGAACTGTATTTATTGATTCCCACTTGTACTGGACTGTATTTATTGATTTCCCTTGAATAGGACTCTATTTATTGATTCCCCCTTGTACTGGAATGTATTTACTGATTCCCACTTGTATTGGACGATATTTATTGATTTCCCTTGAAAAAGGACTGTATTTATTGATTCCCACTTGTATTGGACTGTATTTATTGATTTCCCTTGAATAGGGATGTATTTATTGATACCCACTTGTACTGGACTGTATTTATTGATTTCCCTTGAATAGGACTGTATTTATTGATTCCCACTTGTATTGGACTGTATTTATTGATTCCCACTTGTATTGGACTGTATTTATTGATACCCACTTGTATTGGAGTGTATTTATTGATTTCCCGTGAATAGGACAGTATTTATTGATTCCCACTTGTACTGTACTGTATTTATTGATTCCCACTTGTATTGGACTGTATTTATTGATTTCCCTTGAATAGGACTGTTTTTGTTGATTCCCACTTGTACTGGACTGTATTTATTGATTTCCCTTGAATAGGACTGTATTTATTGATTCCCACTTGTATTAGACTGTATTTATTGATTCCCATTGAATAAGACTGTATTTATTGATTCCCACTTTTATTGGACAGTATTTATTGATTGCCATTTGTATTGGACTGCATTTATTGATTCCTACTTGTATTGGACTGTATTTATTGATTTCCCTTGAATAGGAATGTATTTATTGATTCCCACTTGTACTGGACTGTATTTATCGATTTCCATTGAATAGGACTGTATTTATTGATTCCCACTTGTATTGGACTGTATTTATTGATTTCCCTTGAATAGGGCTGAGTTAATTGATTTCCCTTGAATAGGACTGTATTTATTGATTTCCCTTGAATAGGACTGTATTTATTGATTCTCACTTGTATTGGACTCTATTTATGGATTTCCCTTGATTAGGGATGTATTAATTGATTTCCCTTGAATAGGACTGTATTTATTGATTCCCACTTGTATTGGACTGTATTTATTGATTTCCCTTGAATAGGACTGTATTTATTGATTCCCACTTGTATTGGACTGTATTTATTGATTCCCACTTGTACTGGACTGTATTTATTGATTCCCCTTGAATAGGACTGTATTTATTGATTCCCAATTGTATTGGACTGTATTTATTGATTCCCACTTGAATTGGACTGTATTTATTGATTCCCACATGTACTGGACTGTATTTATTGTTTTCCCTTGAATAGGACTGTATTAGTTGATTCCCACTTGTACTGGACTGTATTTATTGATTCCCACTTGTACTGGACTGTATTTATTGATTTCCCTTGAATAGGACTGTATTTATTGATTCCCACTTGTACTGGACTGTATTTATTGATTTCCCTTGAATAGGACTGTATTTATTGATTCCCACCTGTACTGGACTGTATTTATTGATCCCCACTTGTAATAGACTGTATTTATTGATTCCCACTTGTACTGGACTGTATTTATTGATTCCCCCTTGTATTGGACTGTATTTATCGATTCCCACTTGTATTGGACTGTATTTATTGATTTCCCTTGAATAGGACTGTATTTATCGATTCCCACTTGTATTGGACTGTATTTATTGATTTCCCTTGAATAGGACTGTATTTATTGATTCCCACTTGTATTGGACTGTATTTATTGATTTCCCTTGAATAGGGCTGTATTAATTGATTTCCCTTGAATAGGACTGTATTTATTGATTCCAACTTGTATTGGACTGTATTTATTGATTTCCCTTGAATAGGACTGTATTTATTGATTCCCACTTGTATTGAGCTGTATTAATTGATTTCCCTTGAATAGGACTGTATTTATTGATTCCCACTTGTATTGGACTGTATTTATTGATTCCCACTTGTATTGGACTGTATTTATTGATTCCCACTTGTACTGGACTGTATTTATTGATTTCCCTTGAATAGGGCTGTATTTATTGATTCCCACTTGTATTGGACTGTATTTATTGATTCCCACTTGTACTGGACTATATTTATTGATTCCCACTTGTATTGGACTGTATTTATTGATTCCCACTTGCACTGGAGTGTATTTATTGATTTTCCTTGAATAGGACTGTATTTATTGATTCCCACTTGTATTGGACTGTATTTATTGATTCTCACTTGTATTGGACTGTATTTATTCATCCACCCTTGTATTGAACTGTATTTATTGATTCCCACTTGTACTGGACTATATTTATTGATTCCCACTTGTATTGGACTGTATTTATTGATTCCCACTTGCACTGGAGTGTAATTATTGATTTCCCTTGAATAGGACTGTATTTATTGATTCCCATATGCACTGGGCCGTATTTATTGATTCCCATTTGTATTGGACTATATTTATTGATTTCCCTTGAATAGGACTGTATTTATTGATTCCCACTTGTATTGGACTGTATTTATTGATTTCCTTTGAAGAGTACTGTATTTATTGATTCCCACTTGTATTGGACTGTATTTATTGATTTACCTTGAATAGGGCTGTATTTATTGATTCCCACTTGTATTGGACTGTATTTATTGATTTCCCTTGAATAGGGCTGTATTTATTGATTCCCACTTGTATTGGACTTTATTTATTGATTTCCCTTGAATAGGACTGTATTTATTGATTCCCACTTGTACTGGACTTTATTTATTGATTTCCCTTGAATAGGACTGTATTTATTGATTCCCACTTGTATTGGACTGTATTTATTGATTCCCACTTCCATTGGACTGTATTTATTGATACCCACTTGTGTTGGACTGTATTTATTGATTTCCCTTGAATAGGACAGTATTTATTGATTCCCACTTGCACTGGACTGTATTTATTGATTCCCACTTGTATTGGACCGTATTTATTGATTTCCCTTGAATAGGACTGTTTTTATTGATTCCCACTTGTACTGGACTGTATTTATTGATTCCCACTTGTACTGGACTGTATTTATTGATTTCCCTTGAATAGGACGGTATTTATTGATTCCCACTTGTATTGGACTGTATTTATTGATTTCCCTTGAATAGGACAGTATTTATTGATTCCCACTTGTACTGGACTGTATTTATTGATTCCCACTTGTATTGAGCTGTATTAATTGATTTCCCTTGAATAGGACTGTATTTATTGATTCCCACTTGTATTGGACTGTATTTATTGATTCCCACTTGTATTGGACTGTATTTATTGATTCCCACTTGTACTGGACTGTATTTATTGATTTCCCTTGAATAGGGCTGTATTTATAGATTCCCACTTGTATTGGACTGTATTTATTGATTCCCACTTGTACTGGACTATATTTATTGATTCCCACTTGTATTGGACTGTATTTATTGATTCCCACTTGCACTGGAGTGTATTTATTGATTTCCCTTGAATAGGACTGTATTTATTGATTCCCACTTGTATTGGACTGTATTTATTGATTCTCACTTGTATTGGACTGTATTTATTCATCCACACTTGTATTGAACTGTATTTGTTGATTCCCACTTGTACTGGACTATATTTATTGATTCCCACTTGTATTGGACTGTATTTATTGATTCCCACTTGCACTGGAGTGTAATTATTGATTTCCCTTGAATAGGACTGTATTTATTGATTCCCACATGCACTGGGCCGTATTTATTGATTCCCATTTGTATTGGACTATATTTATTGATTTCCCTTGAATAGGACTGTATTTATTGATTCCCACTTGTATTGGACTGTATTTATTGATTTCCTTTGAAGAGGACTGTATTTATTGATTCCCACTTGTATTGGACTGTATTTATTGATTTCCGTTGAATAGGGCTGTATTATTGATTCCCACTTGTATTGGACTGTATTTATTGATTTCCCTTGAATAGGGCTGTATTTATTGATTCCCAATTGTATTGGACTTTATTTATTGATTTCCCTTGAATAGGACTGTATTTATTGATTCCACTTGTACTGGACTTTATTTATTGATTTCCCTTGAATAGGGCTGTATTTATTGATTCCCACTTGTATTGGACTGTATTTATTGATTCCCACTTCCATTGGACTGTATTTATTGATACCCACTTGTGTTGGACCTGTATTTATTGATTTCCCTTGAATAGGACAGTATTTATTGATTCCCACTTGTATTGGACTGTATTTATTGATTCCCACATGTACTGGACTGTATTTTATTGATTTCCCTTGAATAGGACTGTATTATTGATTCCCACTTGTATTGGACAGTATTTATTGATTCCCACTTGTATTGGACTGTATTTATTCATCCCCACTTGTATTGAACTGTATTTATTGATTTCCCTTGAATAGGACTGTATTTGTTGATTCACACTTGTACTGGACTGTATTTATTGATTTCCCTTGAATAGGGCTGTATTTATTGATTCCCACTTGTATTGGACTGTATTTATTGATTTCCCTTGAATAGAACTGTATTTATTGATTCCCACTTGTACTGGACTGTATTTATTGATTTCCCTTGAATACGACTCTATTTATTGATTCCCCCTTGTACTGGAATGTATTTACTGATTCCCACTTGTATTGGACGATATTTATTGATTTCCCTTGAAAAAAGGACTGTATTTATTGATTCCCACTTGTATTGGACTGTATTTAATGATTTCCCTTGAATAGGGATGTATTTATTGATACCCACTTGTACTGGACTGTATTTATTGATTTCCCTTGAATAGGACTGTATTTATTGATTCCCACTTGTATTGGACTGTATTTATTGATTCCCACTTGTATTGGACTGTATTATTGATACCCACTTGTAGTGGAGTGTATTTATTGATTTCCCGTGAATAGGACAGTATTTATTGATTCCCACTTGGTACTGTACTGTATTTATTGATTCCCACTTTGTATTGGACTGTATTTATTGATTTCCCTTGAATAGGACTGTTTTTGTTGATTCCCACTTGTACTGGACTGTATTTATTGATTTCCCTTGAATAGGACTGTATTTATTGATTCCCACTTGTATTAGACTGTATTTATTGATTCCCATTGAATAAGACTGTATTTATGATTCCCACTTTTATTGGACAGTATTTATTGATTGCCATTTGTATTGGACTGCATTTATTGATTCCTACTTGTATTGGACTGTATTTATTG
Source organism: Pictodentalium vernedei (assembly GCA_031216915.1). Lineage (NCBI taxonomy): Eukaryota > Metazoa > Mollusca > Scaphopoda > Dentaliida > Dentaliidae > Pictodentalium > Pictodentalium vernedei. Next base: position 81,775,036 of record CM062296.1, on the reverse strand, counting down.
ATTTCCCTTGAATAGGAATGTATTTATTGATTCCCACTTGTACTGGACTGTATTTATCGATTTCCATTGAATAGGACTGTATTTATTGATTCCCACTTGTATTGGACTGTATTTATTGATTTCCCTTGAATAGGGCTGAGTTAATTGATTTCCCTTGAATAGGACTGTATTTATTGATTTCCCTTGAATAGGACTGTATTTATTGATTCTCACTTGTATTGGACTCTATTTATGGATTTCCCTTGATTAGGGCGGTATTAATTGATTTCCCTTGAATAGGACTGTATTTATTGATTCCCACTTGTATTGGACTGTATTTATTGATTTCCCTTGAATAGGACTGTATTTATTGATTCCCACTTGTATTGGACTGTATTTATTGATTCCCACTTGTACTGGACTGTATTTATTGATTCCCTTGAATAGGACTGTATTTATTGATTCCCAATTGTATTGGACTGTATTTATTGATTCCCACTTGAATTGGACTGTATTTATTGATTCCCACTTGTACTGGACTGTATTTATTGTTTTCCCTTGAATAGGACTGTATTAGTTGATTCCCACTTGTACTGGACTGTATTTATTGATTTCCACTTGTACTGGACTGTATTTATTGATTTCCCTTGAATAGGACTGTATTTATTGATTCCCACTTGTACTGGACTGTATTTATTGATTTCCCTTGAATAGGACTGGATTTATTGATTCCCACCTGTACTGGACTGTATTTATTGATCCCCACTTGCAATAGACTGTATTTATTGATTCCCACTTGTACTGGACTGTATTTATTGATTCCCCCTTGTATTGGACTGTATTTATCGATTCCCACTTGTATTGGACTGTATTTATTGATTTCCCTTGAATAGGACTGTATTTATCGATTCCCACTTGTATTGGACTGTATTTATTGATTTCCCTTGAATAGGACTGTATTTATTGATTCCCACTTGTATTGGACTGTATTTATTGATTTCCCTTGAATAGGGCTGTATTAATTGATTTCCCTTGAATAGGACTGTATTTATTGACTCCCACTTGTATTGGACTGTATTTATTGATTTCCCTTGAATAGGACTGTATTATTGATTCCCACTTGTATTGAGCTGTATTAATTGATTTCCCTTGAATAGGACTGTATTTATTGATTCCCACTTGTATTGGACTGTATTTATTGATTCCCACTTGTATTGGACTGTATTTATTGATTCCCACTTGTACTGGACTGTATTTATTGATTTCCCTTGAATAGGGCTGTATTTATTGATTCCCACTTGTATTGGACTGTATTTATTGATTCCCACTTGTACTGGACTATATTTATTGATTCCCACTTGTATTGGACTGTATTTATTGATTCCTGCTTGCACTGGAGTGTATTTATTGATTTCCCTTGAATAGGACTGTATTTATTGATTCCCACTTGTATTGGACTGTATTTATTGATTCTCACTTGTATTGGACTGTATTTATTCATCCACACTTGTATTGAACTGTATTTATTGATTCCCACTTGTACTGGACTATATTTATTGATTCCCACTTGTATTGGACTGTATTTATTGATTCCCACTTGCACTGGAGTGTAATTATTGATTTCCCTTGAATAGGACTGTATTTATTGATTCCCACATGCACTGGGCCGTATTTATTGATTCCCATTTGTATTGGACTATATTTATTGATTTCCCTTGAATAGGACTGTATTTATTGATTCCCACTTGTATTGGACTGTATTTATTGATTCCTTTGAAGAGGACTGTATTTATTGATTCCACTTGTATTGGACTGTATTTATTGATTTCCCTTGAATAGGGCTGTATTTATTGATTCCCACTTGTATTGGACTGTATTTATTGATTTCCCTTGAATAGGGCTGTATTTATTTGATTCCCACTTGTATTGGACTTTATTTATTGATTTCCCTTGAATAGGACTGTATTTATTGATTCCCACTTGTACTGAACTTTATTTATTGATTTCCCTTGAATAGGACTGTATTTATTGATTCCCACTTGTATTGGACTGTATTTATTGATTCCCACTTCCATTGGACTGTATTTATTGATACCCACTTGTGTTGGACTGTATTTATTGATTTCCCTTGAATAGGACAGTATTTATTGATTCCCACTTGCACTGGACTGTATTTATTGATTCCCACTTGTATTGGACAGTATTATTGATTTCCCTTGAATAGGACTGTTTTTATTGATTCCCACTTGTACTGGACTGTATTTATTGATTCCCACTTGTACTGGACTGTATTTATTGATTTCCCTTGAATAGGACGGTATTTATTGATTCCCACTTGTATTGGACTGTATTTATGATTTCCCTTGAATAGGACAGTATTTATTGATTCCCACTTGTACTGGACTGTTTTTATTGATTCCCAGTTCTACTGGACTGTATTTATTGATTTCCCTTGAATAGGACTGTATTTATTGATTCCCACCTGTATTGGACTGTATTTATTGATTTCCATTGAATAGGACTGTATTTATTGATTCCCACTTGTATTGGACTGTATTTATTGATTCCCCTTGAATAAGACTGTATTATTGATTCCCACTTGTATTGGACAGTATTTATTGATTGCCACTTGTATTGGACTGCATTTATTGATTCCTACTTGTATTGGACTGAATTTATTGATTTCCCTTGAATAGGAATGTATTTATTGATTCCCACTTGTATTGGACTGTAATTATTGATTCCCACTTGTACTGGACTGTATTTATTGATTTCCCTTGAATAGGACTGTATTTATTGATTCCCAATTGTATTGGACTGTATGTATTGATTCCCACTTGCATTGGACTGTATTTATTGATTTCCACTTGTACTGGACTGTATTTATTGATTTCCCTTGAATAGGACTGTACTTATTGATTCCCACTTGTACTGGCCTGTATTTATTGATTCCCACTTCTACTGGACTGTATTTATTGATGTCCCTTGAATAGGACTGTAGTTATTGATTCCCACTTCTATTGGACTGTATTTATTTATTGATTCCCACTTGTATTGGACTGTATTTATTGATTTCCCTTGAATAGGACTGTATTTATTGATTCCCACTTGTATTGGGCTCTATTTATTGATTTCCCTTGAATAGGACTGTATTTATTGATTCCCACTTGTATTGGACTGTATTTATTGATTCCCACTTGTATTGGACTGTATTTATTGATTCCCACTTGTACTGGACTGTATTTATTGATTTCCCTTGAATAGGACTGTATTTATTGATTCCCACTTGTATTGGACTGTATTTATTGATTTCCCTTGAATAGGGACTGTATTTATTGATTCCCACTTGTATTGGGGCTGTATTTATTGATTTCCCTTGAATAGGACTGTATTTATTGATTCCCACTAGTATTGGACTGTATTTATTGATTCCCACTTGTATTGGACTGTATTTATTGATTCCCACTTGTACTGGACTGTATTTATTGATTTCCCTTGAATAGGACTGTAATTATTAATTCCAATTGTATTGGACTGTATTATTGATTCCCACTTGTATTGGAAAGTATTTATTGATTCCCATTTGTACTGGACAGTATTTATTGATTTCCCTTGAATATGACTCTATTTATTGAGTCCCACTTGTACTGGACTGTATTTATTGAGTCCCACTTGTACCGGACTGTATTTATTGATTTCCCTTGAATAGGACTGTATTTATTGATTCCCACTTGTACCGGACTGTATTTATTGATTCCCACTTGTGTTGGACTGTATTTATTGATTCCCACTTGTACTGGACTGTATTTATTGATTTCCCTTGAATAGGACTGTATTTATTGATTCTCACTTGTATTGGACTGTATTTATTGATTCCCACTTGTATTGGACTGTATTTATTGATTCCCACTTGTATTGAATTGTATTTATTGATTTCCCTTGAATGGACTGTATTTATTGATTCCCACTTGTACTGGACTGCACTTATTGATTCCCACTTGTATTGGACTGTATTTATTGATTTCCCTTGAATAGGACAGTATTTATTGATTCCCACTTGTATTGGACTGTATTTATTGATATCCCTTGAATAGGACAGTATTCATTGATTCCCACTTGTACTGGACTGTATTTATTGATTCCCACTTGTATTGGACTGTATTTATTGATTTCCCTGAATAGGGCTGCATTTATTGATTTCCCTTGAATAGGACTGTATTTCTTGATTCAAACTTGTACTGGACTGCATTTATTGATTCCCACTTGTATTGGAGTGTATCTATTGATTTCCCTTGAATAGGACGGTATTTATTGATTCCCACTTGTATTGGTCTGTATTTATTGATTTCCCTTGAATAGGACTGTATTCATTGATTCCCACTTGTATTGGACTGTATTTATTGATTTCCCTTGAATAGGACTGTATTTATTGATTCCCACTTGTATTGGTCTGTATTTATTGATTTCCATTGAATAGGGCTGTATTTATTGATTCCCACTTGTATTGGACTGTATTTATTGATTTCCCTTGAATAGGACTGTATTTATTGATTCCCACTTGTACTGGACTGTATTTATTGATTTCCCTTGAATAGGACAGAATTTATTGATTCCCACTTGTATTGGACTGTATTTATTGATTTCCCTTGAATAGGACTGTATTTATTGATTCCCACTTGTATTGGACTGCATTTATTGATTTCCCTTGAATAGGACTACATTTATTGATTCCCACTAGTATTGGACTGTATTTATTGATTTCCCTTGAAGAGGACTGTATTTATTGATTCCCACTTGTATTGGACTGTATTTATTGATTTCCCTTGAAGAGGACTCTATTTATTGATTCCCACTTGTATTGGACTGTATTTATTCATTTCCCTTGAATAGGGCTGTATTTATTGATTACCACTTGTACTGGACTGTATTTATTGATTTCCCTTGAATAGGACTGTATTTATTGATTCTCTCTTGTATTGGACTGTATTTATTGATTCCCACTTGTATTGGACTGTATTTATTGATTCCCACTTGTATTGAATTGTATTTATTGATTTACCTTGAATGGGACTGTATTTATTGATTCCCACTTGTACTGGACTGCATTTATTGATTCCCACTTGTATTGGACTGTATTTATTGATTTCCCTTGAATAGGACAGTATTTATTGATTCCCACTTGTATTGGACTGTATTTATTGATATCCCTTGATTAGGACAGTATTCATTGATTCCCACTTGTACTGGACTGTATTTATTGATTCCCACTTGTATTGGACTGTATTTATTGATTTCCCTTGAATAGGGCTGTATTTATTGATTTCCCTTGAATAGGACTATATTTATTGATTCAAACTTGTACTGGACTGCATTTATTGATTCCCACTTGTATTGGAGTGTATCTATTGATTTCCCTTGAATAGGACGGTATTTATTGATTCCCACTTGTATTGGTCAGTATTTATTGATTTCCCTTGAATAGGACTGTATTCATTGATTCCCACTTGTATTGGACTGTATTTATTGATTTCCCTTGAATAGGACTGTATTTATTGATTCCCACTTGTATTGGTCTGTATTTATTGATTTCCATTGAATAGGGCTGTATTTATTGATTCCACCTTGTATTGGACTGTATTTATTGATTTCCCTTGAATAGGACTGTATTTATTGATTCCCACTTGTACTGGACTGTATTTATTGATTTCCCTTGAATAGGACAGAATTTATTGATTCCCACTTGTATTGGACTGTATTTATTGATTTCCCTTGAATAGGACTGTATTTATTGATTCCCACTAGTATTGGACTGTATTTATTGATTTCCCTTGAATAGGACTACATTTATTGATTCCCACTTGTATTGGACTGTATTTATTGATTTCCCTTGAAGAGGACTGTATTTATTGATTCCCACTTGTATTGGACTATATTTATTGATTTCCCTTGAAGAGGACTCTATTTATTGATTCCCACTTGTATTGGACTGTATTTATTGATTTCCCTTGAATAGGGCTGTATTTATTGATTCCCAATTGTATTGGACTTTATTTATTGATTTCCCTTGAATAGGACTGTATTTATTGATTCCCACTTGTACTGGACTTTATTTATTGATTTCCCTTGAATAGGGCTGTATTTATTGATTCCCACTTGTATTGGACTGTATTTATTGATTCCCAATTCCATTGGACTGTATTTATTGATACCCACTTGTGTTGGACTGTATTTATTGATTTCCCTTGAATAGGACAGTATTTATTGATTCCCACTTGTATTGGACTGTATTTATTGATTCCCACATGTACTGGACTGTATTTATTGATTTCCCTTGAATAGGACTGTATTTATTGATTCCCACTTGTATTGGACAGTATTTATTGATTCCCACTTGTATTGGACTGTATTTATTCATCCCCACTTGTATTGAACTGTATTTATTGATTTCCCTTGAATAGGGACTGTATTTGTTGATTCACACTTGTACTGGACTGTATTTATTGATTTCCCTTGAATAGGGCTGTATTTATTGATTCCCACTTGTATTGGACTGTATTTATTGATTTCCCTTGAATAGAACTGTATTTATTGATTCCCACTTGTACTGGACTGTATTTATTGATTTCCCTTGAATACGACTCTATTTATTGATTCCCCCTTGTACTGGAATGTATTTACTGATTCCCACTTGTATTGGACGATATTTATTGATTTCCCTTGAAAAAGGACTGTATTTATTGATTCCCACTTGTATTGGACTGTATTTATTGATTTCCCTTGAATAGGGATGTATTTATTGATACCCACTTGTACTGGACTGTATTTATTGATTTCCCTTGAATAGGACTGTATTTATTGATTCCCACTTGTATTGGACTGTATTTATTGATTCCCACTTGTATTGGACTGTATTTATTGATACCCACTTGTATTGGAGTGTATTTATTGATTTCCCCGTGAATAGGACAGTATTTATTGATTCCCACTTGTACTGTACTGTATTTATTGATTCCCACTTGTATTGGACTGTATTTATTGATTTCCCTTGAATAGGACTGTTTTTGTTGATTCCCACTTGTACTGGACTGTATTTATTGATTTCCCTTGAATAGGACTGTATTTATTGATTCCCACTTGTATTAGACTGTATTTATTGATTCCCATTGAATAAGACTGTATTTATTGATTCCCACTTTTATTGGACAGTATTTATTGATTGCCATTTGTATTGGACTGCATTTATTGATTCCTACTTGTATTGGACTGTATTTATTGATTTCCCTTGAATAGGAATGTATTTATTGATTCCCACTTGTACTGGACTGTATTTATCGATTTCCATTGAATAGGACTGTATTTATTGATTCCCACTTGTATTGGACTGTATTTATTGATTTCCCTTGAATAGGGCTGAGTTAATTGATTTCCCTTGAATAGGACTGTATTTATTGATTTCCCTTGAATAGGACTGTATTTATTGATTCTCACTTGTATTGGACTCTATTTATGGATTTCCCCTTGATTAGGGCGGTATTAATTGATTTCCCTTGAATAGGACTGTATTTATTGATTCCCACTTGTATTGGACTGTATTTATTGATTTCCCTTGAATAGGACTGTATTTATTGATTCCCACTTGTATTGGACTGTATTTATTGATTCCCACTTGTACTGGACTGTATTTATTGATTCCCCTTGAATAGGACTGTATTTATTGATTCCCAATTGTATTGGACTGTATTTATTGATTCCCACTTGAATTGGACTGTATTTATTGATTCCCACTTGTACTGGACTGTATTTATTGTTTTCCCTTGAATAGGACTGTATTAGTTGATTCCCACTTGTACTGGACTGTATTTATTGATTTCCACTTGTACTGACTGTATTTATTGATTTCCCTTGAATAGGACTGTATTAGTTGATTCCCACTTGTACTGGACTGTATTTATTGATTTCCACTTGTACTGGACTGTATTTATTGATTTCCCTTGAATAGGACTGTATTTATTGATTCCCACTTGTACTGGACTGTATTTATTGATTTCCCTTGAATAGGACTGTATTTATTGATTCCCACCTGTACTGGACTGTATTTATTGATCCCCACTTGCAATAGACTGTATTTATTGATTCCCACTTGTACTGGACTGTATTTATTGATTCCCCCTTGTATTGGACTGTATTTATTGATTCCCACTTGTATTGGACTGTATTTTATTGATTTCCCTTGAATAGGACTGTATTTATTGATTCCCACTTGTATTGAGCTGTATTAATTGATTTCCCTTGAATAGGACTGTATTTATTGATTCCCACTTGTATTGGACTGTATATATTGATTCCCACTTGTATTGGACTGTATTTATTGATTCCCACTTGTACTGGACTGTATTTATTGATTCCCCTGGAATAGGGCTGTATTTATTGATTCCCACTTGTATTGGACTGTATTTATTGATTCCCACTTGTACTGGACTATATTTATTGATTCCCACTTGTATTGGACTGTATTTATTGATTCCCACTTGCACTGGAGTGTATTTATTGATTTCCCTTGAATAGGACTGTATTTATTGATTCCCACTTGTATTGGACTGTATTTATTGATTCTCACTTGTATTGGACTGTATTTATTCATCCACACTTGTATTGAACTGTATTTATTGATTCCCACTTGTACTGGACTATATTTATTGATTCCCACTTGTATTGGACTGTATTTATTGATTCCCACTTGCACTGGAGTGTAATTATTGATTTCCCTTGAATAGGACTGTATTTATTGATTCCCACATGCACTGGGCCGTATTTATTGATTCCCATTTGTATTGGACTATATTTATTGATTTCCCTTGAATAGGACTGTATTTATTGATTCCCACTTGTATTGGACTGTATTATTGATTTCCTTTGAAGAGGACTGTATTTATTGATTCCCACGTGTATTGGACTGTATTTATTGATTTCCCTTGAATAGGGCTGTATTTATTGATTCCCACTTGTATTGGACTTTATTTATTGATTTCCCTTGAATAGGACTGTATTTATTGATTCCCACTTGTACTGGACTTTATTTATTGATTTCCCTTGAATAGGACTGTATTTATTGATTCCCACTTGTATTGGACTGTATTTATTGATTCCCACTTCCATTGGACTGTATTTATTGATACCCACTTGTGTTGGACTGTATTTATTGATTTCCCTTGAATAGGACAGTATTTATTGATTCCCACTTGCACTGGACTGTATTTATTGATTCCCACTTGTATTGGACCGTATTTATTGATTTCCCTTGAATAGGACTGTTTTTATTGATTCCCACTTGTACTGGACTGTATTTATTGATTCCCACTTGTACTGGACTGTATTTATTGATTTCCCTTGAATAGGACGGTATTTATTGATTCCCACTTGTATTGGACTGTATTTATTGATTTCCCTTGAATAGGACAGTATTTATTGATTCCCACTTGTACTGGACTGTTTTTATTGATTCCCAGTTCTACTGGACTGTATTTATTGATTTCCCTTGAATAGGACTGTATTTATTGATTCCCACCTGTATTGGACTGTATTTATTGATTTCCATTGAATAGGACTGTATTTATTGATTCCCACTTGTATTGGACTGTATTTATTGATTCCCCTTGAATAAGACTGTATTTATTGATTCCCACTTGTATTGGACAGTATTTATTGATTGCCACTTGTATTGGACTGCATTTATTGATTCCTACTTGTATTGGACTGAATTTATTGATTTCCCTTGAATAGGAATGTATTTATTGATTCCCACTTGTATTGGACTGTAATTATTGATTCCCACTTGTACTGGACTGTATTTATTGATTTCCCTTGAATAGGACTGTATTTATTGATTCCCCAATTGTATTGGACTGTATGTATTGATTCCCACTTGCATTGGACTGTATTTATTGATTTCCTCTTGTACTGGACTGTATTTGTTGATTTCCCTTGAATAGGACTGTATTTATTGATTCCCACTTGTACTGGCCTGTATTTATTGATCCCCACTTCTACTGGACTGTATTTTTTGATGTCCCTTGAATAGGACTGTAGTTATTGATTCCCACTTGTATTGGACTGTATTTATTGATTCCCACGTGTACTGGACTGTATTTATTGATTCCAACTTGTACTGGACTGTATTTATTGATTCCATCTTGTACCGGACTGTATTTATTGATTCCCACTTGTACTGGACTGTATTTATTGATCCCCACTTGTATTGGACTGTATTTATTGATTTCCCTTGAATAGAACAGTATTTATTGATTCCCACTTGTATTGGCTGGCAGTTAATGATTCCCACTTGTATTGGACAGCATTTATTGATCCCCACTTGTATTGGACTATATTTATTGATTTCCCTTGAATAGGGCTGTATTTATTGATTCCCACTTGTATTGGACTGTATTTATTGATTTCCCTTGAATAGGACTGTATTTATTGATTCCCACTTGTATTGGACTGTATTTATTGATTTCCCTTGAATAGGACTGTATTTATTGATTCTCACTTGTATTGGACGGTATTTATTGATTTCCCTTGAATAGGACTGTAATTATTGATTCCCAATTGTATTGGACTGTATTTATTGATTCCCACTTGTATTGGAAAGTATTTATTGATTCCCATTTGTACTGGACAGTATTTATTGATTTCCCTTGAATATGACTCTATTTATTGAGTCCCACTTGTACTGGACTGTATTTATTGAGTCCCACTTGTACCGGACTGTATTTATTGATTTCCCTTGAATAGGACTGTATTTATTGATTCCCACTTGTACCGGACTGTATTTATTGATTCCCACTTGTGTTGGACTGTATTTATTGATTCCCACTTGTACTGGACTGTATTTATTGATTTCCCTTGAATAGGACTGTATTTATTGATTCTCACTTGTATTGGACTGTATTTATTGATTCCCACTTGTATTGGACTGTATTTATTGATTCCCACTTGAATTGAATTGTATTTATTGATTTCCCTTGAATGGGACTGTATTTATTGATTCCCACTTGTACTGGACTGCACTTATTGATTCCCACTTGTATTGGACTGTATTTATTGATTTCCCTTGAATAGGACAGTATTTATTGATTCCCACTTGTATTGGACTGTATTTATTGATATCCCTTGAATAGGACAGTATTCATTGATTCCCACTTGTACTGGACTGTATTTATTAATTCCCACTTGTATTGGACTGTATTTATTGATTTCCCTGAATAGGGCTGTATTTATTGATTTCCCTTGAATAGGACAGTATTTTCTTGATTCAAACTTGTACTGGACTGCATTTATTGATTCCCACTTGTATTGGAGTGTATCTATTGATTTCCCTTGAATAGGACGGTATTTATTGATTCCCACTTGTATTGGTCTGTATTTATTGATTTCCCTTGAATAGGACTGTATTCATTGATTCCCACTTGTATTGGACTGTATTTATTGATTTCCCTTGAATAGGACTGTATTTATTGATTCCCACTTGTATTGGTCTGTATTTATTGATTTCCATTGAATAGGGCTGTATTTATTGATTCCCACTTGTATTGGACTGTATTTATTGATTTCCCTTGAATAGGACTGTATTTATTGATTCCCACTTGTACTGGACTGTATTTATTGATTTCCCTTGAATAGGACAGAATTTATTGATTCCCACTTGTATTGGACTGTATTTATTGATTTCCCTTGAATAGGACTGTATTTATTGATTCCCACTTGTATTGGACTGCATTTATTGATTTCCCTTGAATAGGACTACATTTATTGATTCCCACTTGTATTGGACTGTATTTAATGATTTCCCTTGAAGAGGACTGTATATATTGATTCCCCACTTGTATTGGACTGTATTTATTGATTTCCCTTGAAGAGGACTCTATTTATTGATTCCCACTTGTATTGGACTGTATTTATTCATTTCCCTTGAATAGGGCTGTATTTATTGATTACCACTTGTACTGGACTGTATTTATTGATTTCCCTTGAATAGGACTGTATTTATTGATTCTCACTTGTATTGGACTGTATTTATTGATTCCCACTTGTATTGGACTGTATTTATTGATTCCCACTTGTATTGAATTGTATTTATTGATTTCCCTTGAATGGGACTGTATTTATTGATTCCCACTTGTACTGGACTGCACTTATTGATTCCCACTTGTATTGGACTGTATTTATTGATTTCCCTTGAATAGGACAGTATTTATTGATTCCCACTTGTATTGGACTGTATTTATTGATATCCCTTGAATAGGACAGTATTCATTGATTCCCACTTGTACTGGACTGTATTTATTGATTCCCACTTGTATTGGACTGTATTTATTGATTTCCCTTGAATAGGGGCTGTATTTATTGATTTCCCTTGAATAGGACTATATTTATTGATTCAAACTTGTACTGGACTGCATTTTATTGATTCCCACTTGTATTGGAGTGTATCTATTGATTTCCCTTGAATAGGACGGTATTTATTGATTCCCACTTGTATTGGTCTGTATTTATTGATTTCCCTTGAATAGGACTGTATTCATTGATTCCCACTTGTATTGGACTGTATTTATTGATTTCCCTTGAATAGGACTGTATTTATTGATTCCCACTTGTATTGGTCTGTGTTTATTGATTTCCATTGAATAGGGCTGTATTTATTGATTCCACCTTGTATTGGACTGTATTTATTGATTTCCCTTGAATAGGACTGTATTTATTGATTCCCACTTGTACTGGACTGTATTTATTGATTTCCCTTGAATAGGACAGAATTTATTGATTCCCACTTGTATTGGACTGTATTTATTGATTTCCCTTGAATAGGACTGTATTTATTGATTCCCACTAGTATTGGACTGTATTTATTGATTTCCCTTGAATAGGACTACATTTATTGATTCCCACTTGTATTGGACTGTATTTATTGATTTCCCTTGAAGAGGACTGTATTTATTGATTCCCACTTGTATTGGACTATATTTATTGATTTCCCTTGAAGAGGACTCTATTTATTGATTCCCACTTGTATTGGACTGTATTTATTCATTTCCCTTGAATAGGGCAGTATTTATTGATTCCCACTTGTACTGGACTGTATTTTTTGATTTCCCTTGAATAGGACTGTATTTATTGATTCCCACTTGTATTGGACTGTATTTATTGATTTCCCTTGAATAGGACTACATTTATTGATTCCCACCTGTACTGGACTGTATTTATTGATTCCCACTTGTATTGGACTATATTTATTGATTTCCCTTGAATAGGACTACATTTATTGATTCCCACTTGTATTGGACTGGATTTATTGATTTCCCTTGAAGAGGACTGTATTTATTGATTCCCACTTGTATTGGACTGTATTTATTAATTTCCCTTGAATAGGGCTGTATTTATTGATTCCCACTTGTACTGGACTGTATTTAATGATTCCCACTTGTATTGGACTGTATTTATTGATACCCACCTGTATTGGATTGTATTTATTGATTTCCCTTGAACAGGACAGTATTTATTGATTCCCACTTGTACTGGACTATATTTATTGATTTCCCTTGAATAGGACTACATTTATTGATTCCCACTTGTATTGGACTGTATTTTTTATTTCCCTTGAATAGGACTGTATTTATTGATTCCCACTTGTATTGGACTGTATTTATTGATTTCCCTTGAATAGGACTGTTTTTATTGATTCCCACTTGTACTGGACTGTATTTATTGATTTCCCTTGAATAGGACTGTATTTATTGATTCCCACTTGTATAGGACTGTATTTATTGATTTCCATTGAATAGGACTGTATTTATTGATTCCCACTCGTATTGGACTGTATTTATTGATTTCTCTTGAATAGGACTGTATTTATTGATTCCCACTTGTATTGGACAGTATTTATTGATTGCCACTTGTATTGGACTGCATTTATTGATTCCCACTTGTATTGGACTGCATTTAATGATTCCCAATTGTATTGGACAGCATTTATTGATTTCCATTTGTATTGGACTGTATTTGTTGATTTCCATTGATTAGGACTGTATTTATTGATTCCCATTTGTATTGGACTGTATTTATTGATTTCCCTTGAATAGGGCTGTATTTATTGATCCCCACTTGCACTGGACTGTATTTATTGATTTCCACTTGTACTGGACTGTATTTATTGATTTCCACTTGTACTGGACTGTATTTATTGATTTCCACTTGTACTGGACTGTATTTATTGATTTCCCTTGAATAGGACTGTATTTATTGATTCCCACTTGTATTGGACTGTATTTATTGATTTCCCTTTAATAGGGCTGTATTAATTGATTTCCCTTGAATAGGACTGTATTTGTTGATTCCCACTTGTATTGGACTGTATGTATTGATTTACCTTGAATAGGACTGTATTTATTGATTCCCACTTGTATTGGACTGTATTTATTGATTTCCCTTGAATAGGACTGTATTTATTGATTCCCACTTGTATTGGGCTCTATTTATTGATTTCCCTTGAATAGGACTGTATTTATTGATTCCCACTTGTACTGGACTGTATTTATTGATTCCCCTGGAATAGGGCTGTATTTATTGATTCCCACTTGTATTGGACTGTATTTATTGATTCCCACTTGTACTGGACTATATTTATTGATTCCCACTTGTATTGGACTGTATTTATTGATTCCCACTTGCACTGGAGTGTATTTATTGATTTCCCTTGAATAGGACTGTATTTATTGATTCCCACTTGTATTGGACTGTATTTATTGATTCTCACTTGTATTGGACTGTATTTATTCATCCACACTTGTATTGAACTGTATTTATTGATTCCCACTTGTACTGGACTATATTTATTGATTCCCACTTGTATTGGACTGTATTTATTGATTCCCACTTGCACTGGAGTGTAATTATTGATTTCCCTTGAATAGGACTGTATTTATTGATTCCCACATGCACTGGGCCGTATTTATTGATTCCCATTTGTATTGGACTATATTTATTGATTTCCCTTGAATAGGACTGTATTTATTGATTCCCACTTGTATTGGACTGTATTTATTGATTTCCTTTGAAGAGGACTGTATTTATTGATTCCCACGTGTATTGGACTGTATTTATTGATTTCCCTTGAATAGGGCTGTATTTATTGATTCCCACTTGTATTGGACTTTATTTATTGATTTCCCTTGAATAGGACTGTATTTATTGATTCCCACTTGTACTGGACTTTATTTATTGATTTCCCTTGAATAGGACTGTATTTATTGATTCCCACTTGTATTGGACTGTATTTATTGATTCCCACTTCCATTGGACTGTATTTATTGATACCCACTTGTGTTGGACTGTATTTATTG